>PITA01034664.1:0-11363 GCA_004023965.1 Spilogale gracilis | reverse complement strand
CTTTAGTCATTTTGGGGTGGTTCTTTTCTTGGTATGGGGTAGTTTTCTCACAGGCATTTAATGATCAGTACTCAGCTAATTATTCCGATGAGATTGGGTGGTTCAAGGTTGTATGGTCATAAACTACTCAGATAATTATTCAAAGAGGACACTGAGAAAATCATCAAAATTCTTTCTCTGTGAGCTCTTTTCTTTTTGACACCCTGCCCTGCAAACTCTAGCACGTTGGCCTCCCTAGTTCCAAACTTCTTATCTTGATCTATGGTACACCACTGTGCTCTCCCTGGATTCCCATTCCTTGCACTGTGGCCTGAAAACTTTCTCTAGGAAATAGGCTGGGGTAATCATGAGAATAACCTCATTTGTTTCCAGTCTTTCAGGGATCACAGATCTCATTGCCCAATCTCCACTGTCTTGAGAAGAGTTAGTCCACAGATTTTTATCCAGTTTTCTAGTTGCATCAGATTGGAAGGTAATTCCAGTCTGTTATGCTGTCCTAGTCAGGAGTAGAAATCCTGCTTATGTCTTGAATAAATGTTTAATATGGCCATTATGACTCTGTAGATCTTCAACCTCCACCCCAGTTCTACCCTTGACTAAAGAATCTCATTCTCTTCATTCACATCATTTCTCTACAGGCAAAGATTGCATTTCTCAAGGAGTGTAGCAGGGACAGGATGACACAGCAATTTAAAACATGAACAAAAATTTTGCATCATATTGTAAAAGAAAATTTGCATCAGATCCTTGTTAAAAAACAGCAAGGAAGACTTTAGATTATTGCAATAGGGATCAAGACTGTTGCAAAGAGGGGAGAAATTGAACTCGATTCCAAATACAAGAACAGCTGGGAATTTATAGCCAATAGGAAGGATGAGAGAGAGGATGGAAAATTATGAAGAATAGTTTGATTAGGTATCAAGGTGGGGAAAGAACAACTTGATAAGATATCAGGCTTAATTTGATATTAAGGTTGGGGGAGATTCTTGATCACTTGGCTAACCAGAGTTCCTTGTTAAAATAGTTTTGTAAAAGAAGTCAAGGATCTCTACTCGAGGAACTACAGAAAACTCATGAAAGAAATTGAAGAAGACACAAAAAGATGGAAGAGCATTCCATGCTCATGGATCAGAAGAATAAACATTGTTAAAATGTCCATACTGCCCAGAGCAATCTATACTTTCAATGCTATTCCGATCAAAATTCCACCAACATTCTTCAAAGCGTTGGAACAAGCAATCCTAAAATTTATATGGAACCAAAAAAGACCCCGAATCGCTAAGGAATTGCTGAAGAAGAAAAACAAAGCTGGGGGCATCATGTTACCTGACTTCAGGCTTTATTACAAAGCTGTGATCACCAAGACAGCATGGTACTGGCACAAAAACAGAGAAATAGACCAATGGAACAGAGTAGAGAGTCCAGATATGGACCCACAAATCTATGGGCAAATCATCTTTGACAAAGCAGGAAAAAATATCCAGTGGAAAAAAGACAGTCTCTTCAATAAATGGTGCTGGGAAAATTGGACAGCTATGTATAGACGAATGAAACTAGACCATTCTCTTACACCACACACAAAGGCAAACTCGAAATGGATGAAAGACCTCAACGTGAGGCAAGAACCCATGAAAATCCTGGAAAAGAACATTGGCAGTAACCTCTCTGACACTGGCCACAGCAACTTCTTTCAAGACACGTCTCCAAAGGCAAAGGAGACAAAAGCGAAAATGAACTTTTGGGACTTCATCAAAATAAAAAGATTCTGTACAGCAAAGGAAACAGTGAACAAAACAAAGAGGCAACCCACGGAATGGGAGAGGATATTTGCAAATGACACTACGGACAAACCGGCTGATATCCAAGATCTATAAAGAACTCCTCAAACTCAACACCCAAAAAGAAGATGAACACATCAAAAAATGGGCAAGAGACATGAAGAGGCACTTTTCCATAGAAGATATACAAACGGCTAACAGAGACATGAAAAAGTGTTCAGCGTCACTAGCTATCAGGGAAATTCAAATCAAAACTACACGGAGATACCACGTTACACCAGTCAAAATGGCCAAAATTAACAAGTCAGGAAACAACAAGTGTTGGAGAGGCTGCGGAGAAAGGGGAACCCTCCTGCACTATTGATGGGAATGCAAGTCGGTGCAGCCACGTTGGAAAACAGTGTGGAGATTCCTTAAAAAATTAAAAATAGAACTACCCTATGACCCTGCAATTGCACTACTGGGTATTTACCCCAAAGATACAGATGTAGTGAAAAGAAGGGCCATATATACCCCAATGTTCATCACAGCAATGGCCACAATCGCCAAACTGTGGAAACAGCCAAGCTGCCCTTCCACAGATGAAGGGGTAAAGAAGATGTGGTTCATATATACAATGGAATACTACGTCTCCATCAGAAAGGATGAATATCCAACTTTTGTAGCACCATGGACTGGATTGGAAGAGATTATGCTGAGTGAAATAAGCCAAGTAGAGAAAGTCAAGTATCCCATGGTTTCACTTACTTGCGGTGCATAAGGGGTAATATAGAGGACAGTAGGAGAAGGAAAGTAAATGGTAAGTAGGGTAATTCAGGGAAAGAAACGAAACGCGAGTGACTTTAGACACAGAAACAAACTGAGGGACTTGGAGGGAGGGGGTGGGGGGATGGGAGAACCTGGTGGTGGGTACTGAGGGCACCTATTGCATGGAGCACCGGGTGTGAGGCATGGGCAATGAATCCTGGAACACTGAAAAAATAAAATAAAATTAAAGTCAAAAAACAAACAAACAAACAAACAAACAAAAAACAGTTTTGCAGGCCAAGACCAGCACCCAGGACAAGGCCTGATAGAAAGAAGGCTCAGAGGAGTCTGACTAAAGTTTTAGTCTAGGGAGGAGTCCTTTTCAGAATGTACCAGGGATTTTGAAGCGTTACACACAGACTTCTCGCTTCAGAGTCTATCTCTTTTGCTAACAATGAGCTAACATAAGCACCTCTTCCCCAGATCCCATGAATCAAACATTTCCAACTGGGCCCCCCAAACATACATTATTATTATGCTCCCCTGATAGATTCTATAGTGCAATAAGAGACCGAAGAACCACTAGTAGTGGAGTAGAAATACAATTATATTGATACATGCATGCCTAGAAAAAGGCTGCAAAGAAATACATCAAAATGCCAGAGATCCTAGCAATGTGTATATAAGATGACCTAAATTGTCTTAGTCTATATTAAGTTCCATTTTTAAAAATCTTTCAACATTTCTCACGTTGGGATACATCATACAATAGATGTGTAGATGTTATGTGACGGGTTTTATTTTTATCTCAAAAAATGTTTAAATTCGTGTAGTATGTAATAGATGTTGTAATCTAATAATCAAGGAAGTAAGGTGTATAAATATAAATGGAAATGCACATATACAAATAGAAAAGACATGAAGGTTCTGTGGTTAAAAATTATTTTTCCCGTTATTTAATTTTATGTCAGGTTTGTTATACACTTCCATATTACTGTCATTAAAACAGTTCTGAATATGTCATCATGTTAATTTGGAATACGTAGAAAATAACGGTAATAATAATACTCAGAACATACTTATAGCACGCGCCACATTCCAGACAGTGTTCTAAGCTATTTACAGGTGTTAATCAGTTTATTCCCCAAAAGAAACGTGTGAGGACTATACCATCAATGTCCCCACTTTATACGGGAGGGAATCGAGGCACATGGAGGTGAAGCAGATTACCGGAGATTGTATAGCTAGTAAGCTGCAAAACCTAGAGTTGGCCAAAACGGTTGGGCTCCAGAATCAGTGCTCTCAGGCTCTTAATAAAATAAGTAATCAATCCATTAAAATGATGACTGGAACAGCTGGATGCAGTTACCTATTTTCTGAAATATAATTTATTTTTGTTTGTTTTCTAGATATTTTAGTGGCAAATCCTAATCCCATGGTTTCTTCTAAAAGGAACTGTATATTCTCTCATATTGAATAAAACTGAGCACGATGGAGATAATCAAGCAGTCGATGTTGGAAACCCACAAGGAGAGAAGCAAAGGGAAAAAATGTAGTCTCTGATATTAAGGACTTGAGAGCTCATCATTATAAGTCCATCTTTCATGAGAAAGATGAAATTAGGAGAGAACATAAACGATGAAGAAATAAAAACACAGAGAAAAGCTATCCAGTAGAAAATTAACACACTCCTCAGCTATGGGAGAAGATAGATATTTGTTGTATGGATGAATATTTTATGGGAGAGATAAAAGGCAAGTAGAGACTTGCTCTGTCTCTAATAAATAAATAAAACCTTTAAAAAATAAAATAATGGATTTATTTCCTTCTTAAGACAAACTTGGATATCTGTTGGAGAAATGTAAAAAGTAAAGGATCATCTTGTGACCAGAGCCAGCACTGGGGCTTGAACACCACTGAGCAGGAAGCCTGGAGCAGAGAAACAGTGTTAATCTTTTTTTTTTTTTAAGATTTTATTTATTTATTTATTTATTTGACATATAGACAGCGAAAGAAGGAACACAAGCAGAGGGAGTGGGAGAGGGAGAAACAGGCTTCCACAGAGTTGGGAGCCCGACCCCGGGCGGGATCCCAGGACCCTGGAATCATGAACTGAGCGGAAGGCAGGAGTTTAAGCCACCCAGGCGCCCTGAAACAGTGTTAGTCTTGATTAACAGTGGAACAAAGTTTGGACCAGTTTACATTGAGGTATCCTTGGCACATTCAGGAGAACTAGGTAAACATCTATAGAGCCAGAGAGCAGACTGGGCTAGAGATTTGGAATTGGCTGTCCTTATCACTAAGATTGTGGGGGACAACTGTGGAAGTGGATGTGACCAGCCGAGAAGAACCATGGAGACTGAGCAGAGGGGATTTGCAATATTAGGGAAACAATATAGCTCAGGTTCCAAGAGTCCAGGTGTTGGAACTTGTTAGTACTGGTACCTAAATCTCTGCTCTGTCCCTCACTATTCTAAGTAAAAGCAAACCTCTAAGATGGTTATGTAAGAGTCACATTGACTATAAGAACAAAAAAGGTGAACCTAAGAGAATGTTGAAAGTACATCATACAAATTGTATCTACATTAATAATAGTGTAATAGAGTAAAACCTACTGTTAAGATGATCTGCCTGCCAGAGTGAAATCTAGCACCCTTTCTTTTCTTTTTTCTTTTCTTTTCTTTTTTATTACATTATTTTATTTTTTCAGTGTTCCAAAATTCGTTGTTTATGCCCCACACCCAGATCTAGCACACTTTAAGTGAACAAAACATTATTCAGTTATTCAACCACATAAAATTTACAATGTTCAGTATCTAATGAAAAATTATTAGCAATACACAAATGGTAGCAAAATATGACCAATAATCAAGAGAAAAAATAATCAATAGAAACAGCTATTATAAATATGCCCAAGGATGTAAAGGAAATGTTAATATAATGAGGAGTGAAATGGCAGATATAAAAAGGTATCAAATGAAACTTTTAGAGATTAAAAAATATAGTTTCAGAATAAAGTTTTAATTTGTTCAGATTAACAGCATATTACACACTGCAGAAAAAAAGATCATTGTGTCAGCAGCATAGAAATAGAAAAAATAAAGAGCTTCTTCAGTGGGACAATATCAAGATGTCTAATATATCTGTAATTAGAGAGCAGAAAACATATTTGAAAAAAGTAATGGCAGAAATGTTTCCAAATTCAAGGAAAATGAAAAACCCAAAGATCTAAGAAGCCTTCTGAAACTACGTAGGAAAACAAAAAAACAAATAAGACCACACCAAAGCATATAATGACAAAATATCTAGAAGCTAGTAATAAAGAGAAAATCTTAAAAGAAGTTGGGTAAATATGACACAAAAACATAAAGGAAAACAAAGATAAAAACCACCATGTGTGGATTACTTAACAGAAACAGTACCAGTGGGGTGCCTGGGTGGCTCAGTCAGTTAAGCATCTGCCTTTGGCTCATGTCATGATCCCAGGGTCCTGCAACTGAGTCCGGCACAGGGCTCCTTGCTCAGCGGGGAATCTGCTTCTCCCTCTGCCTGCTGCTCTCCCTGCTTGGGCTCTCTCTGTCTCTCCCTCTCTGACAAATAAATAAATAAAATATATTTTTAAAAGAGTACAATAGAAAACCAGAGTTCAATGGGAAGGTATTTGAAGTGTTAAAAATATGAACCGTCAACCTAAAATTAGATATTCTGTGTAAATATCCTTCAAAATAATGAACAAATGCTTCAGTATTCAACAAAGCCTTAAAACAGCTTGTTGCTTCTAGACCAGCAATACAAGAAATATTTTTTAATGTACTCAAGACTGAAGGAAAAAATGCCAGAACCTTGTATATGTGCAAAGGACTAAAGAGCACCAAATATATATGTAAATATATTTTTTCTCTATTTTCAATATTTTAACTTTATTTTTTTAAGATTTTATTTATTTGTCAGAAAGAGAGAGAGCACAAGCAACGGGAATGGCCAGCAGAGCAGGAAGCAGGCTCCCTGCTGAGCAAGGAGCCTGACACAGAACTCGAACCCAGGACCCGGGGCTCACGACCTGAGCAAAAGGCAGACGTTTAGCTGACTGTGCCATCCAGATGTCCCTCCATTTTCAATATTTTTTTAAATATTTAATTTATTTATTTGACAGAGAGATCATGAGTAGGCAGAGAGGCAGGCAGAGAGAGGAGGAAGCAGGCTCCCTGCTGAGCAGAGAGTCCAATGCCGGCCTTGATCCCAGGACCCTGAGATCATGACCTGAGCCGAAGGCAGAGGCTTTAACCCACTGAGCCACCCAGGCGCCCCATTTTCAATATTTTTAAAGATTATTTTAAAAACAAAATAGTATAAATACAGTGTGGAATTGATATATGTATGTATATATATATATGACAAGAAAATGGAATATGATTATTATAAGATTCTTAACATTTATAAATGAAATGCAAAATTATTATTTGGAAGTAGATATAATATGTTAGAAATACAGTATGGAAACACCGAGAAACTGGTAAAAATAAAAGTGTAATAACAAGCCAATAGAGGAGATAACATACTAAAAATCTTTAAGTAATTCAGATGAAGTCAGGAAAAGAGGAAAAATGTGAAAAAGAGACATGATCAAAGAGAAAAAAAGAGCAAAATGGTAAAATTGAACCAAATGCTGTTGAAAATTACATTAAACATAAAGTGTCATGAACACTCCAATTAAAAGACTAGATTGTCTGACCAGATAGAAAGCAAGACCCAAATATATACTCTCCACAAGAAATGGACTTTAAATATAAAGACATATATAGGCTAAACTCAAAGGATAGAAAAGTATATTCCAAGGAAAACACTAATCATAGGAAAGGCATAGGGGTTATACTCATATTAGACAAAGTATACTTCAGAACAAGCAATATTACTACAGAAAAACAAGGACATTTTTATGACAGAAGGATTGATTTATCAAAAGTTCATAGATATCCTAAATATGTTGTACCCAATAAATAGCTTTAAATGCTTAAAGCAATCCTGATAACACTGAAAAGAAAGGCAAAGCTGACATTATGGTTGTAGATTTCTTTTTTTTTTTTAAGATTTTATTAATTTGACAGAGAGAAACACAGCGAGAGAGGGAACACAAGCGGGGGAGTGAGAGAGGGAGAAGCAGGCTTCCCGCCGAGCAGGGAGCCCGATGTGGGACTCGATCCTGGGTCTCCAGGATCATGACCTGAGCCGAAGGCAGTCGCTTAACCAACTGAGCCATCCAGGTGCCCCTGTGGTTGTAGATTTCAATGCTTCTCTCCCAATAATTGTTAGAACAAGTAGATTAAAAAAATATATAAGGATATAAAAACTTGAACATTGGTTGGGACGCCTGGGTGGCTCAGTTAGTTAAGCAACTGCCTTCAAGATCCCGGAGACCCGGGATCCAGTCCCACATCGGGCTCCCTGCTTGGCGGGAGACCTGCTCTCCCTCTCTCACTCCCCCTGCTTGTGTTCCCTCTCTCGCTGTGCTTCTCGCTGTCAAATAAATAAAATGTTTTTTTTTAAAAAAAAACCAACAAACTTGAACATTAGCACACATCAATTTGCATGCAAATGTTTATAATAGTTTATAATTGCCAAAACATGAAGGCAACCAAGATGTCCAACTGTATGACATTCTGGAAAAGGCAAAATTCTGGAAACAGTAAAGAGATCAGTGGTTGCCCAGGATTCAGGGGAAAGAAAGCAAAGTTCAAATGGTGGAGCACAGAGGATCTTTTAGGATAATGACACTCTTCTGTATCCATAGTGGTGGATTATACATCTGTTAAAATGCATAGACTGTATAATACAAAGAGTGAACCCTAATATAAACTGTGAGTTTTAGCTAATAATGATGTATTAGTATTAACTCATCAATTTTAACAAGTGTACCATGCTAATATAAGATGTTAATAATAGTGGAATCTTCTTTTTTAAGATTTATTTATTTATTTGACAGAGAGAAACATGCCTAGAGAGGGAACACAGGCAGGGGGAGTGAGAGAGGGAGAAGCAGGCTTCCTGTTGAGCAGGAGTCTGATTCGGTGCTCCATCCCGGGGCCCGATCCCGGGCGGATCTCGGGACTCGATCCCAGGACTTGTGGGATCATGACCTGAACTGAAGGCAGACGCTTAACAACTGAGCCATCCAGGTGCCCCTAAGAGGGGAAGGAATCTTGGAAGTGGATAGGATGTATAAGGGTACTCTCTATACTTTCAATTTACTATTTCTATAAATCTAAAACTGCTCTAAAAAAATCTATCAAGTAAAAAAGATCTTGAACAACACTATCAACTTGACTTAATTGAAATTTGTAGAACTATTCACCCAACAACAGCAGAAAAAATATTATTTACAATTGAACATGGAACATTAAATAACACTCAAACATATTATTTCAATTGACACAAAAGCATTTGACAAAATTTAAACCATTTCATGATAAAAATTCTCAGGAATAGAGAAAATTTCCTCCACTTTATACAGAATATCGATAAATTGTGTACAGATAAGACTGTACTTAATGGTAAAGGGCCTAATGTTGTCTTCCTAAGATAGGCAGCAAGACAAGAATGATGCTCTGTTCATCTTATTCAACCTAGTGCTGGAAGTTCTAGCCATTGCAGGAAGGGGCAAGAAAATGAAATGAAAGGCATGCAAACCGGCAAAGAAGAAATGGAGGAAGAAAGAACACTGTCCCAGTGCATCTGGGTGGCTCTGTTGGTTGGGTGTCGGGTTTCGACTCAGATCATGATCTCAAGATTGTGGGATTGAACCTACATAGGGCTCCATGCTGGGCATGGAGCCTGCTTAAGATTCTTTCTCTCCCCTGCCCTCTGTCCCTCCTTCCCCTACCTCTGCTTCTCTTAAAAAAAAAAAGAAAAAAAAATATATGTGTGTGTGTGTGTGTATATATATATATATATATATATATATATATAGAAAGAATTTTTTTAAATTTTTATTTATTTATTTGATGGAGAGAAACACAGCGGGAGAGGGAACACAAGCAGGGGGAATGAAAGAGGGAGAAGCAGGCCTCCCACCGAGCAGGGAGCCCGATGTGGGGCTCGATCCCCGGTCTCCAGGGTCATGACCTGAGCTGAAGGCAGTCGTTCAACCAACTGAGCCACCCAGGAGCCCCTGGAAAGAATTTTTTTTTAAATTATATATAGAGATAGATAATATGGACAGAAAAAAACTGTCCCTATTTGCAGGTGACCTGATTGCCTATGTAGAAAATCCAACAGAACTTACATTTTGTTATCTTTTTTGTTGTTGTTGCCGTTATCCATTTATCATTTTATTTTATTTTTTTAAAGATTTTATTTATTTGACAGCGAGAAACACAGCTAGAGATGGAACACAAGCAGGGGGAGTGAGAAAGGGAGAAGCAGGCTTCCCTCCGAGCAGGGAGCCCAATGTGGGGCTCGATCCCAGGTCTCCAGGATCATGACCTGAGCCGAAGGCAGTCGCTTAACCAACTGAGCCACCCAGGCGCCCCTTATTTTATTTTCTTATTGACATATATTATTCGTTCTTGGGTTCATCAGTCTTACACAACACACAGCGCTCACCACAACACATATCCTCTCCAATGTCCATCACCCACCCAGCCACCCCATCCCCCCACTCCCCTCCCCTCCAGAAACCCTCAGTTTGTTTCCTGAGATTAAGAGCCTCTTATGGTTTGTCTCCCTCTCTGGTTTCATCTTTTTTCATTTTTTCCCTCTCTTCCCCTTGTTTCTAAATTCCGCATATCAGTGAGATCATATGATAATTGTCTTTCTCTAAATGACTTATTTCGCTTAGCATGATACCCTCTAGTTCCATCCATGTCATTGCAAAAACTCTCACAAGAATTTGCAAAGGAACATGTTCCAAAGAACATCTTAAAAATAAAATAAAACATTATTTGCTGATGTGTAAAGGATTCTTCTGCTCTATACAAGTGTCATGAGGCTACTTATGAAATGCTAAGAGGCTTGGTTGTGTTGAGTCTGCACTAGGCTACAGCCCCAAAGGAGTTCATGTTAAGCCAAGGGAGAGTTGAGGCAGATGGAGGAATCATCCTATGCCCCCACATTGTACACCCAAGGATTACAGAAGACCGTCACACTCTCTGCCCACCATAATATCCTAAGGATTGGGAGTGTGTGTCTGGGGGTCACATGGTCTGGGTATGAATCCAATCCTTGCCACTTAAAATTAGCTGTGCTGTGGACAAACCCTCCAGCCTCCACTTCCTCTTGAGTAAAGCAGGCCTAAAAATGGTACCTACCTCATAGGCTTGTGGTGAAGATTAGACGGTATAAGAAGAGAACCTAACACAATCCCTGTCACACGGTAAAGAGTATTTACAGTAGAAGTTCTTACGACACCTTTGCAAAATGAGAAACTCTTAAGTAGATAATGACAAAAATACTCAGAGGCAGAGACAAATGTGCTGTTTCTTTATGTTTTCTGCTCGTATGTCAGATGGCGAGGAGACCCATGGTTTTGTGAGCAAAGCCAGGGCCAGCTATTCAGTACCAAAAGGCGATGTTAACGAATTACATAATCCTCTCCCTTTCGGTGCCTTCTTTGTTCTGAGAGCGGCAGATGACAACAGAGTTTAAGAATCTTTCATCTTAAAGAGGCTGCATCTCCTGGAGTTAAGTTGTCCAAAGTTGTTTCCAAACGTGAAAGGCCATGCGTGACACTAAGGTGATGAGGAGCAGAAGAGAAAGAATTAGCTGCAACATGAAACAGTGATAGGGAATCATATCTGACCAACCACCCATTGTGATGGATGGGTCGTTCACTGAAAGAAGGTG
>PITA01034663.1:0-11345 GCA_004023965.1 Spilogale gracilis | reverse complement strand
ATAAAATCTTTAAAGAAAAAAAAAAAAGGAAGGAACTACTGATCCATGCTACATGAATGAACCTTAAAAACATGCCAAGTGAAAGAAGCCAGTCACAAAGGACCATACATTGTATGATTGCATTTATATGATATGTCCAGAATAGGCAAATCTATTGAGACACAAGGATAGTGGTTGCCTAGCACTGGGAGTGCAGGGGTTGGAGCTGATAGCTGAGAGGTGTGGGGTCTCTTCTGAAGATGATGAAAAGGTTTTAAAACTGATTGTGGGGGGGGGCACCTGGGTGGTTCAGTCAGTTAAGCAGCTGACTTCTGATCTCAGCTCAGGTCTTAAAATTTTAAAAAAAAAAAATTTTTTTTAAAGATTTCATTTTTATTTATTTGACAGAGAGAGAGCACAAGTAGGCAGAGAGGCAGGCAGAGAGAGAGGAGGAAGCAGGATCCTTGCCGAGCAGAGAGCCCGACGCGGGCCTCGATCTCAGGACCCTGAGATCATGACCCGAGCCGAAGGCAGAGGCTCAACCCACTGAGCCACCCAGGTGGCTCAGCTCAGGTCTTGATCTCAGGGTTGTGAGTTCAAGGCCCATGATGGGCTGCCTGCTGGACATTAAAAAAAAAAAAAAAAAAAGAAGCTTGTCTAAGGAGAAGGATGAAGAGAATATAGTGAAAGTGGCGATGGCAAAGAGAAAAAGACACAGTAACCAGATAAACAGGCTTGTTAACAAAAAGGAACATAAGGTCTCTGTCAAGACCTATAGCATTTACACTCCAGAAAAGGTCAGAGGTAAACATGGGGAAGGGTTTTAACGTAAGAAATAATTGTTTTGGTAGGAAAGAAGTAGAGTGGTGAAGAGGGGAAAACAAACAGTATTACCAACACTCCAGAAGCCACCAGTCTATTCCTCTAATTCTATCCTCCTCCTTCCTCTCCCACCCCACAAATTAACAACTAGTTTACATATGATTACTCATTCCTGTTTTTTTACTATTCCTAATACCAATACATCTATGCCTAAACCAAGGGCCTAACTGACCTTTTTAAGATATATATAATTTATTTACTTATTTGGCAGAGACACAGGGAGAGAGGGAACACAAGCAGGGGGAGTGAGAGAGGGAGAAGCAGGCTTCCCACTGAGCAGGGAGCCTGATGCAGGGCTCAATCCTGGGACTCTGGGATCATGACCTGAGCTGAAGGCAGAAGCTTAACAACTGAGCCACCCAAGCGTCCCAAGTCTGACCTTCCTAAACAGTATAGTCCTAAAGCTAAAAATAGTTTACAGATGAACATTATGATCAAATTGTTGCTAGGGAACACTAATTTAAAAAAATATATATATATATATATTTATTTATTTATTTATTTATTTAACAGAGAGGCAGAGAGAGAGAGAGCACAAGTAGGCAGACTGACAGCAGAGGCAGAGGAAGAGGGAGAAGCAGGCTCTCCACTGAACAAGAAGCCTGACATGGGGCTCAATGCCACAGTCCTGGGATCATGACCTAAGAAGGCATGATGGCAGGTGCTTAACTGACCAAGCCATCCAGGCATCCTGGGACACTAATTTTGAACCCCAATGAAGCCAAACATTACCATCCTGTTGTAGATAGAATTCTATCTACCAAAAGGATATGTTTAAGTCCTAACCTCTAGTACCTCAGAATGTGACCTTATTTGGAAATGGGATTGTTGCAGATGTCATCAGATAAGATGAGGTCATATTAGAGTTGGTTGGGTCCTCAATTCAATATGATTGGAAATGAGAGGGAAGACTACATGAAGACCCACAGACACGAATACCGTGTGATGAGAGAGGCAGAGATTGGGGGTGATGCAAGCTAAGAATGCCAAGGATTGCTGGCTGTCTACCAGAAGCTCTGTCACACTGTGAAGAGGCAAGGAAGAATTCTACCCAGAATTTCAGAGGGAGAATGGCCTAGCTGATATCTTGATTTTAGACATTTAGCCTCTGGAACTGTGACAGAATTAATTTATTTGCAGTCACGCAATTTATGGTACTTTGTTCGGGCAGCTCTAGGAAACTAATAAACCCTCTCTCTCCTCCCCCACAAAGAATTTCATTCTCACTGCATTGCCAAAAACTGTACTTATTTTGAATTTCATTCATAAAAAATACTGTGGAAATTGGTTTCTCTTGTTCTCTCAGGAACCCTCTATTTTTCTATTATGAACAATGCTGTTAAAAATATTTTGGTTCTGGGTGCCTGGGTAGCTCTGTTAAGTTTCTGCCTTCGGCTCAGGTCATGATCCCAGTCCTTGGATCCAGTCCCACATGGGGCTCCCTGGTCAGTAGAAAGTCTGCTTCTCCCTCTACCACTGCCCCTGCTTGTGATCTCTCTTTCTCTCTCTGTCATGCACTCTCTCTCTCAAATAAATAAATCTTTGAAAAAAAATATTCTTGTTCACTTTTTCCAGTCACACGTGCAAGAGTTTCTCTAAGGTATATATACTTACTGGTGAAACTGTTGGCTTATAGGATACTATTATAGGTCAAACATGGCCACATCCTTTGGCATTCCTTTCATCAAGAGGAAAAATGTATTTTTCCACTCCCCTTGAGTCTGGGTTAGCTTTACGACTTTTTGTGAGCAACAGAATGTGAGGGAAGTGATATTCTGAGACTTCTAGCCCAACACTGTAAGATGGTTGGCAGCTTCCACTGTCTCTCTCCGTAGCCGGATGCCATGATACAAAATGGGACAGATCACCAAATGATGACAGGTCAAGTGAGAGAGGCCCTGGAGAGTGAGAGGCTGTCTAGGATGTTTCAGACCCAACCAAGAACTCAGCTAAATGCAACCACGTGAATGACCTCAACTTAGAGTATACGGAGCAGAAGAATCCAGGTAACCCAACAACTGTGGATAATAAAAAAATCACTGCTGTTTTAAACCATTACGTCTTGGAGTCTTTTGCTAAACAGCAACAGGTAACTGAAACACTAAAGATCAACTTTTCCAAATAATTCCAAACCTCTTTCCAAAGCAGTTAATATTCCTCCTAGGAGCTATATATAAAAGTTACCATAGCTCCACACGTCCCCAACACTTAATATCAACACCTAAAATTTTTGCCAATTTGGTAGATATGAAATGGTGGTATCTCAGTGCTGTTTCAACTTAGATTTCCGTAATTACTAATAAGACTAAAAATATTTTCATATGTTAACAGTCATGTTCTTTTTCTGTTTTGCTCATCTTAATGTTCTTAATGATTCATAAATTATATATATTTAAAATAATATAGATTAAATATGTTAAAAATATTTAAATGTAAATTATATACTACATATAAACTATGTAAGTATTCATACACTGGGGCACCTGGTTGGCTCCATCAGCAGAGTATGATACTCTTTTTTTTTTTTGTTTTTGAGCATGATACTCTTTTTTATTTTATTTTATTTTATTTTATTTATTTTTGACAGAGAGAAATACAGCCAGAGAGGGAACATAAGCAGGGGGAGTGAGAGACGGAGAAGTAGGCTTCCTGCTTGAGCAGGGAGCCCGATGTGGGACTCGATTCCGGGTCTCCGGGATCATGACCTAAGCCGAAGGCAGTTGCCCAACCAACTGAGCCACCCAGGCGCCCCGAGCATGATACTCTTAATCATGGGGTCATAAGTTCACGCCCCACGTTAGGTATAGACATTATTAAAAATAAACTTCACTTGAGGTGCCTCGGTGGCTCAGTTGGTTAAGCAACTGCCTTCGGCTCAGGTCATGATCCCTGAGACCTGGGATCGAGTCCCACATCAGGCTCCCTGCTTGGTGGGAAGCCTGCTTCTCCCTCTCTCACTCCCCCTGCTTGTGTTCCCTCTCTGGCTGTGCTTCTCTCTGTCAAATAAATAGAATTTAAAAAAAATAAATTTCACCAAAAAAGTATTCGTGTATGGGGATGCCTGGGTGGCTCATTAAAGCAGCTGCCTTCCGCTCAGATCAGGCCCCAAATCAGGCTCCCTGCTCAGTGGGGAGTCTGCTTCTCCCTCTGCCCTTCCCCCCATTCATGCTCTTTCTCTCTAGCTCTGTTCTCTCTCAAATAAATAAATAAATTTAAAGCCATTTACACATGCAAATACATATTTATATATATTTACATATATAAATATAGGTATTACATGTATCTATAAACCATATATACTTAAAATAGCTTCTTTTTTTTTTTTTTTAAAGATTTTATTTATTTGACAGAGAGAAACAGCCAGAGAGGGAACACAAGCAGGGGGAGTGAGAGAGGGAGAAGCAGGCTTCCCGCCGAGCAGGGAGCCCGATGTGAGGCTCAATCCCGGGTCTCCGGGATCACAACCTACCTGAGCCAAAGGCAGTCGCTTAACCAACTGAGCCACCCAGGCGCCCAAAATAGCTTCTCATTTGTGGCTTGACTTTTTACTACGTTGATAGTATCTTTTTTTTTTTTTTTTTTTTTTTTTTTTTTTTTTTTTTTTTTTTTTTTTAGATTTTTACTTATTTATTTGAGAGAGAGAGAGAAAGCATGAGTAGGGGCAGGGGCAGAGGGAGAGGAGAAGCAGAGCCCCGCTGAGCAGGGAGCTGACACTGAGCCAAAGTCAGATTCTTTTATTTATTTATTTATAGTTTTAAAATTTATTTATTTTTTTCTTAAGATTTTATTTGACAGAGAGAAACACAGCCAGAGAGGGAACACAAGCAGGGGGAGTGAGAGAGGGAGAAGCAGGCTTCCCTCGGATCAGGGAGCCCGATGTGGGACTCGATCCCAGGTCTCCGAGATCATGACCTGAGCCAAAGGCAGTCACTTAACCAACTGAGCCACCCAGGCGCCCTCAAAGTCAGATTCTTAACCAACTGAGCCACACAAGCACCCCTGTATCTTTTGATGAGCAGAAATTCTTTATTTTCATGTAGAATTTATGAATCTTTTCTTTTACAGCCGATGCTTTTAGGTTAAAAAAAAAATCCTTCCCTAACCACAACTGTATTAGTCTTTCAAATTTTTATTGTTTACCTTTTAAATTTTAGTCTTTAATTTGCCTAGAATGAACTTTTATGTATGAATTGAAGGGGGGATCAATTACATTTTTTTCCAATATGGACAACCAACTGTCCCTGTCTGAAAAGCCCCTCTTTCCTATAGTTCTTCAATTCTAGCTTTGTGAAGATGAGTCTCCATAAATATAGAGCTGTTTCTAGGCTTTCTCTTCTATTCTATTGATCCACATGGATTGGACTATCTTAAGTGTAATAGCTTTATCAGTCTTAATAAAAGATAAGGCAAGTATTTTCAGCTTGTTCTTCCTCAAGAGTTTCTTAGTTATGCTTGAACCTTTACTTTTTCACACATTATTTTAAAATCAACTTATCTGGGATATCTGGGTGGCTCAGTGCGTTAGGCATTTCCCTTCAGCTTGGGTCATGATCCCAGGATCCTGGGATTGGGCCCCACACTGGGCCCTGCCTCCCTCTCTACTACTCCCGCTGCTTGTGTTTTCTCACTTTGTCAAATAAATAAATAAATAAAATCTTTAAGAAAAAAAAAAAGAACAAACTTTTGTATCCTGAAAATTTGTCAAATTCTTATTAAATCTAAGACTTTAGTTATACATTATTTTGGTTTTCTATATAATCATATCGATTGCAACTAATGATAGCATGCTTCTTTCACTTCAATCCAAAGATTTCTTTTTCCTTTTCATTTCTTATTTATTAAAAAAAAAATGTTCCCAGATGGGAGGTCTGAAGTGGAAGAAGACATAAAAACCAAAAACACTGAAACAAAAGAAACAAATAACAGAAACGACAACAAAAAAACACCCTGGTAAGTTAACTATAGAAATCTACACGTGTATTTATAATAATAATAAAATAATATTTGCACAAAGAATTAAAATATATTGTTACAATAACCGAAGTTAAAAACAGTGGTTAGGGGTGCCTGGGTGGCTCAGTGGGTTAAGCCTCTGCCTTCAGCTCAGGTCATGATCTCAGGATCCTGGGACCAAGGCCCGCATCGGGCTCTCTGCTTGGCAGGGAGCCTGGTTCCTCCTCTCTCTCTGCCTGCCTCTCTGCCTACTTGTGATCAATCTCTCTGTCAAGTAAATAAATAAAATATTTTTTAAAAAGCAACAGTGGTTAGTGTTTAACTTTTCTAGGTCCTTGTACTGTTTGAAGGAACGGTAAAATTTTACTTACGTTAGATATTTTAAGTTACTTACACATCAAAATTTCTACATTAAATGTGACAAACAGAAATCGCAGATCTTGGGGTGCCTCGGTGGCTCAGTCGATTAAGTGTCCAACTCTTGATTTTGACTCAGGTCATGATCTCAGAGTCATGTTCACAGGGTTCTGAGATCGAGGGCTCCAGACTCAGCAGGGAGTCTACGGGAGGTTTCTCTCCCTCTCTGTTTGCCCCTCTTCCCACTTGTGTGCACACACTCTCTCTCTAAAATACATAAATAAATCTTGGGACGCCACGGTGGCTCATCGATTGGGCGTCTGCCTCCAGCTTGAGTCATGGTCCCAGTGTCCTGGGATTAAGCCCCACACTGGGCTCCTTGCTCAGGGGAAGCCTGATTCTCCCTTAGCCTGCTGCACCCCCTGCTTGTACTCGCTCATATGTGCACTCTCTCTGATAAACAAAAAATAAAATCTTTAAAAAATAAAATATATAAATATTTAAAAAAATTTAAAAAAAAAATCCAAGACCTTAACAGTTTTGGGAGACAAGGAGGGGATGCTGAGTGACATGGCTTTCGACAAGAAAAAGGATAAGAGTACCAGAAGCCAAGTTAGGGGATATGAAAAAAAAAAAACCCTGTAACATGCTCTTGCCCAAGGCAAAGGAGGTGTAAAGATCTTCATCTGTTCTTCTATTAAGGAAACAGACCAACAAAAGGAAGATATATACTATAAAAATAAAACAGTATTCAAATTATTGCACTAACACCACTACCAATAATAAAGCTATTAAGTTCAAGTTTTCTTAACATTTCTGCCATTAGATCAAATCCCTCTGAAGATATACAGATTACTATATTAAAAATTATTTGAATTGGGGCGCCTGGGTGGCTCAGTTGGCTGAGCATCCAACTCCTGATTTTGGCTTAGGTCATGATCTCAGGGTTCTGAGATTATCAAGCCCCACGTTGGGCTCAGCACAGAATCGGCTTGTCTCTCTCCCTCTGCTCCTCCTCTCTCTCTATCTCAAGTAAACAAAAGAATGTGTTCTTTTTTTTTTTAAAGAAGGGTTTATTTATTTATTTAAATAGAGTGAGCACAAGCTGGGGAAGTTGCAGAGGGAGAGGGAGAGTAGGCCTCCCGCTGAGCAGGGAGCCTGATACCATGTGGAGCTTAATCCCAGAACCCTGGGATCATGACCTGAGCTGAAGGCAGACACTTAACTGACTGAGCCACCCAGGTGCCCTGTTTGTTTGTTTGTTTGTTTGTTTGTTCTGTTTTTAAAGATTTTATTAAATAAAGTCTCTTTAAAATTCTAAATTATTGGGTTCCTGGGTGGCTCAGTGGGTTAAAGCCTCTGTCTTCGGCTCAGGTCATAATCACAAGGTCCTGGAATCGATGCCCGCATTGGGCTCTCTGCTAAGCAGGGAGCCTGCTTCCTCCTCTCTCTCTGCCTGCCTCTCTGCCTACTTGTGATCTCTCTCTCTCTGTCAAATAAATAAATAAAATCTTTAAAAAATAAATAAATAAAAATTCTAAATTTTTGGGCGCCTGGATGGCTCAGTGGGTTAAAGCCTCTGCCTTCCGCTCAGGTCATGATTTCAGGGTCCTGGGACCAAGGCCCACATCAGGCTCTCTGCTCGGCAGGGCGTCTGCTTCCTCCTCTCTCTGCCTGCCTCTCTGCCTACTTGTGATCTCCCTCTGTCAAATAAATAAATAAATAAATAAATCTTTTTAAAAAAAATTCTAAATTAGTTCTTTTTCTCTGTATATTTGAGATAAACTAGATACATAGTTAAGTTCCTTTGCTAATGTTCGCATTCCAATTTATCTCTTTTCTCTCATCTTTAATGAAGGATGTTGTAAAATATGCACATGGTTTAAAAATTACAAGCTTATAAATATGTATAAAGAAGTCCAATCTTGGGGCGCCTGGGTGGCTCAGTTGGTTGAGCGACTGTCTTCGGCTCAGGTCATGATCCCGGAGACCCGGGATCGAGCCCCACGTCAGGCTCCCTGCTCCGCTGGAAGCCTGCTTCTCCCTCTCTCACTCCCCCTGCTTATGTTCCCTCTCTGGCTGTATTTCTCTCTGTCAAATAAATAAATAAAATCTTAAAAAAAAAAAAAAAAAAAAAAGAAGTCCAATCTCATACCTGTAGGTAACCAGCCACAATTATTTCTGGCTTATCCTTCCTGTAGATTTTTTTTTCAAAAATACTCAAATATACACACAACACATCATGTGTATGTGTGTGTAATTTTCCAGTCTTTATACAAAAGGTAGTATATACATAGACTATTTAAGTGATTTTTTAAATATAAATATTGAGATGAAAATTCTCAACTATTGCTTTAAAAGCCTTTGCCTTTGGGGTAGCTGGACTGATTCCCAGTAGGATAAAGGACATTTCTTTCCTCACAGAGTTTCAGGCATTGGCAAAAAGAAAGGCAAAGGCAGTTTCTCCTCTTAACCTGAAGCCCTGGTTGGTCCTACTAAGGAACCCCCTCCACCTCAAAAGCATTAGAGCCATGAGAGGAAAGCAAGCAAGAGTCCAAATTAGTCAGTACCATTGATGGATGGCTAAAACTTGCTAATGTAGAATCTACATGACAATTTACCAAACTTCTCTGGTACCTCAAAGTCAAAGTAAATGTGATGAAATTTTTGTTATGTTTTTATAAAGAAAAGCAATCACTTTTTTAAAAAAACTATACAAGTTACTCTGAAGTTCATTTGGATAAATACACATCCAACAATACCCAGGAAAATTCTGAAAAAAATTCCAAATGAGGCAGAAACTAGTCTTCCCAGATATTTAAACATTTTATAAAACTAGAGCAATTAAAATACTTTGGTACTGGTGCATGAATAGACAGATTAAAGTAATACTATAGATAATCCAGAAACAGACCCCTATCATACAAGATTTCAGTCATATGACAGAGGTGGAATTTCTAACAGAAAGAAAGATTACTTAGTCACTCAACAGTACTGGTACAATTGTACAGCCAGCCATCAGAACCAAAATGAAGAAGGCTTCCTAACTCACTTCCTATGTCAAAATAGTAAGTAAAATAGAATGTCACCTCAGCTGGATAAAAAATCTGAGTAAAAGCAAAATAAAGATAAGAAAAGTAATAAAAATCCTAGAATACTTATCAGTTCAAAAGAAAATCTTACTTAATTTTTTTTAAGGTTTTATTTATTTGACAGAGAGAAACACATCTAGAGAAGAAACACAAGCAGGGGGAGTGAGAGAGGAACAAGCAGGCTTCCCGCTGAGTGCGGAGCCCAAAGGAGGGCTCCATCCCAGAACCCTGGGATCATGACCTGAGCCGAAGGCAGATGTTTAATGACTGAGCCACCCAGGGGCCCCTCTATTTTAGCTTTAAAGGTGAAGGCATGGACTCAACTTCCCTTCATTCATAGGAATGGTAACTTATTTTTTTTTTAAAGATTTTATTTATTTATTTGACAGAGAGAAACACAGCGAGAGAGGGAACACAAGCAGAGGGACTGAGAGAGGGAGAAGCAGGCTTCCCGCAGGGCAGGGAACCCGATGTGGGGCTCAATCCCAGGTCTTCGGGATCATGACCTGAGCCAAAAGCAGTCGCTTAACCAACTGAGCCACCCAGGCGCCCCTGGAATGATAATTTAAAAAACAAACTGTGGTACCTTTTCTGGCAGAAAGATGGTTCAAAAGGACAGCATAAAGACCCGTGTTTGCCAAAGCTGGGGTTCTTTTGAGCCTTCAACTTGCAATTGACTCACCTGCCCCACCCCTGCTTCATTTCCGGAAGGGTGGTCTTCCTGACCTGGGGAGTTATGAGACCATTCTGAACCTTCTGGGTTGTTGCCACCCCTCCCTCTCCACCCCTCTTGTGGTCACCTGTTTTCCTGTATCCCAGAATATTAGGGCCTTTTGTCTTCTTACACACATGTAGGCCAGAGAATCCGGAACAAGGCTTTTTAAAGCCTTTTGACTATGTGCCTGTATGTTTCAAGCAAATTATAAAATAGACAAGTCACCCCGCTCAAGGCACCTACACTTTATAGAAACAGAAAGTAGAACAGGGGCTAAAGGAAAGAGAGGAGTGGGCAAGTTGTTTAATGGGTACAGAGTTTCTTTTGCAAGTTGAAAAGGTTCTGGAGAATGGTTGCTGACAATGTGAATATACTGTACACATAAAATGGTTAAGATGGGAGATGATGCTATGTGTATTTTACCAATATTTTTTTTATTTTAAGTGAACCGCCACCGCAAAGAAGATACCCATATTTAAGGTTAGTTTAATTTGTTACTAATTTGAAAATCACTTTTTAAACACCCTATTATTTCATTATTTCAGAACTGAGCGTTCGGATAAAGTGAAGTACCATTAGCGGTAGAGTGACCTTTCACCTAGAACTTGCAAGCCTTCAGCAAAACAAGCAAAAGTCCAAGGTAAGGCCTGCCCCGCGAGCGGCGGCGTAACCCACTCTGGATCCTTTACTTGTGGGAGAGATTTGCATGAGGCTGCCACCTGCGGTACACAACTTTGGAATTACTTTCACGCATCACGGCAGATTTCACCAACACTGTGCGTCCAGCGTGGACCAGCACACCGCCGGGACTGCGACTCGCAAGCCACCCTCTTCGGCCCCACAGCCGTGCACTCCGCCCGGCCGCATCGTCCCCCCTCCCCTCCCCACCTCGCGACGCCACCAAGCCCTTACCCGGTGTTGGGTAACATGATTTTCTTAGAACAGAGACGTCGGCCCCAGCAGCGGCAGCTAGAGTATGATGAGAGGCGGGACTTCTCTCCGCATTTAGCCCAGTCGGGAGAGGGCCCGCCCCGCCCCGTCCCGCCCCCCAGGGGGCGGTGGGTGGAATGGGCGTTGGAGGTAGTGGCAGATCTCTGAGTGCGCCTGCGCACGCGGTGGGCCTCCCGGCGCTCAGCGCTAGTTTCCACCTTACCCCGCCTGGCCCCAGGAACTCAGCTCTCTGCGCAAGCGCTGGGACAGAAAGGCAATTCTTGCCCCACCCCTCTCGCGGGGCTCTCCGGTGACAATCGGTCTCCCGCCGGCGTCCGGCGTAACGGGCGCGTCAGCCACTACGTACGTACGCTTTTTCCCGGCGTGGGAAGGCTCCCATGTCGCAGCGTTTCGTTAGTGGGCTTGGTAGGGTGGTC
>PITA01034662.1:0-11353 GCA_004023965.1 Spilogale gracilis | reverse complement strand
TTCTTCTTTCTTCAATAGAGAACTCAGAGGTGGAAAGGCAGATGCAGAGGGAGAGAGAGAATCCCAAGGAGGCTCTCCACTAAACACAGAGTCCAGGCATGATCTCACAACCTTGAGATCATGACCTGAGCCAAAATCAAGAGTGGGTTGCTTAACTGCTTATCACTGCACCCCCTCAGACATCCCTAGGCAGATATTCTTATATCCTCTTGCTCATATGGTTTATAAATACAATGGATGATTTCTCTAGATTTGCTATTCAGAGCTTTTCATTTGCCAGATAGAGAAGATAGAGATTCCTCCAGGCCTCTAAGATGCAGTAGAGCTACTCAAATCTGTCCCAGAGTACCTATAGTACAGAATACCTTGAGGCTATATTTATTAACCTAGTGTCTAACATTAATAGATTATAGCAGTCATTGAAGTTAAACATTTATGAAAAAAATATATAACAGCAAATAATTTAATCTGTTGTTCTAATTTTTTAATGAGCATTGGGAAAAATGCATTATCTTTTTCAATTTTAACAGTAAAATACCCTGATCAAGCTCCTGTAAGAATAACATTTTGAAACTTCCTGATATAAGGCAAGGTCACACTGGTAGACATTGCCTCCTGGGAGGAGTTCTATTTCTTCTATGAGGAAGGGGAAGGTTGAGAGCTACTATGGTAGTCACTTGGTCTAGTCATAAATATTATATTCTTATCCTATTTGATACATTGTTAGATGGTACTTTCCTACTTCCTCTGAAATGGGTGTAGCTATGTATCTTGGTTGGCCAGTGAAATAGAAGTGATATGTGATGACCCAGATAACTTACCTATTAACTTGGGTTGACCAAACTTTAGTCAGGCTCCTCTCCTCCCCATAGACTCCTTAACTGCAGCTTGCATCCAAGGTTAAGCAACCAGTAAGGTGCAGAATATAGTTTTCCATCATTCCACCCCCTTAACAGTTCATTCTGAGAATCAGCCCACCATTTCCTCTTGAACCTTTTTTCTGCTTAGTTTTGAGACACTTACAGATCCCGAGGTTGGAGCAGGGAATGTTCTATTTGAAATAGTCATCTTGAAAAAAGTCTGTCCTCAATTAACTCTGGATTTGTTTTTTGTCTAGCAGAAGTTTTAAGTGTTGAGGAATAATAAAATATAAGTGATAATTAATCCTTTTGTGGCACTTCATTATTTTTACTGATGTAACCACACATAAAATATCTGGTGTGGTGTGCATGTTTTTGAAAAAGAGATTGAAAAACATAGAAAGAGAAAGGGGGATAAAGCAAGAGAACATGAGCATATCTTACGTATCTTGGTACTTTCTTTTTCAACTGAAAAATAATGGTAATATTTGTTGGGCATTTACTGCACTGAACTGCTGAAAGGGCATCATCCCTTTCTCTCTCTCATCATCTCTCTCTCATCATCCCTATGCTCAATAAAGCATATCCCAGAGATATCTCCATCTCACAGGTCTTATGAAACTAAGACTTAGAATATTTAAGTTTATTTACCACATTTCCATCATTAATAAGTTGCAAAACTGTCCGATAATAAAGTCTGTGCTTTTTTAAAAAATATTTTATTTATTTATTTGACAGAGAGAAACACAGCCAGAGGGGGAACATAAACAAGGGGAGTGAGAGAGGGGGAAGCAGGCTTCCTGCCAAGCACGGAGCCTGATGCGAGGTTTGATCCCAAGACTCTGGGATCGTAACCTGAGCCAAAAGCAGATACTTAATGACTGAGCCACCCAGGCTCAGTTTTTTCTTTTAATACCCATACCACATTAGTTTTCTCTGGTTCTCTGTATCATGTTTATCACTAAATTTATTGAGTTTTTTAAAATCATATTCTTATTTAGCAAGAATGGATTGCATTAGCTATATGTACAGGACTAGTTTAGACACAGAGGAGTTCATAAAGATGAAGGCACCTCAATGTTTTTAAGAAGTTTGCAGTTTGAAGAGAAGATGAGATATAAATAAATAACTCTAAAATGAGACAGATTATAAATGACATATACCAAGGATGAACAAAGGACTATGGGAGTCCAGAAGAGGGAAGAATTCTTTCAGGTGTTGGAGAACCTTTTAATTATGCTTTTACAGTGCATTGGATTGGCAGAGATGGAAGGAGACAACAGTATAATCATGAAACAGAGACTCCATGAAGGAACCTTGAATATAATATTTAGAAATTGGGTTTGATCCATAAGATTGTCATTGAAAATGAACTCAGGGTAACTTTTAAAATTTGATTTATAGTTGCATGATAGTTAAAATGCTTATGAAGATGAAATGAGCTGGTTCTGGAGAGATGACAAGAAATTAAGTACATTGTGAAGAATAACATGCTCCATCAATGTCCCACGGGATGACTAAATTAAATAGTTGTGGCAGATCCAAATCCCTGATGACAGGGTGGATTTTTGAGGTAGATGTTTAAATTTTCCCGCTAGCTATTTTTAATACACAGATACAGAATTTTGCATCTCTGGGCAGTACACAGAGAGGAAAATGACCTCTGTAGTGTATGATTTAAAATATAGCCTCATCCTAGCTAGGTTGCCATGTGCCTTTGACACCCCACACACCTGGGTTTCTCTTGGGGAGGACATTTGTTATCATCTGCAACTTCTAGAAATCAACCAGGTCCTGATAAGAATCTGTAGTTCTCCAGGATGCAGAGTAAGAGTATCTGATGTCACCATGAAGATGAGGCATAGTTTAAAGAGGATAGTACTTTTGACTCATTGGTTTGAATACTTTGATAGTAATCCCTTACCTGGGGTGTGTCTGAAATACAGGCTGAGATCAGCCAGTGAAGTCACTGGTGGCCCTTTTCTTTAATGGCAGTACTACCTGTTGGTGTCCCAATTGTGTTATTTATTTTCATCTCTTCTCTCGTGACTTTTCTTTCACCTCACAAACATTTTAGTGCTTTAAGTCTAAAAAGAGAGATAGTGTGTTAGTGGATGTAATTTCTCTTACCAGTTCCTGACCAATATCAGAGAGATTCTGAGCTCAGGCTTCCTGGGTTAAAAGTCCCAAGCCACCTCTTACTAGAGTGAGCTACATATTTACTGTTATTTGCAGCAGCGATGGGGATAAATGGGCTTTGGAGTCAGATACATGGGCTGTGTTCAGACCTCAGCTCTGCCACTTAATAGCTGAGTATCTATGTTTGGCAATCAGTGTATAGATGAGTTGGTTGGCTGATATTCTGTAAAGATGGATATCGTGCAATAAAGATGGTCATTTTGGCTGTGAGATCCAAATTCTTTTATTCCTTGTATTTGCACATTAGATATCTATCCATTAGTCCCCTCTAGGCTGTTTGAGCAGTGAATGTCTTCAGTAAAACCACAGAGCCCAAAGTCAAGTACACAATTCAAAAGGGAGGAAAAAGCATTTTTGACACGTCCTTGGAACTCCAAATCTCTGGAAGAATTCAGTGGGTATGTGACTTTTAATACATGGAGTCTGAGCTCTAAAAGCCTGATCCACAACCTGATTACTCTTGGCAACCACAGGACAATGCTACAAGGCTTGAAGACATTGGTTTTCTTGACTATACAGCAGTTTAGTTGTTGAGTAAACCTTTTGAGCCTTAGGAAAAAGTTAATGCTGTTACAGTGTACACTGATTTGTCTTTGTTCAAAGGATTATAATGTTTCTTTCCCATAGTGACTGACAGCTGTGAGGGAGGATCTGCAGAATTTCTTTGGGAAACACATAGGACCCTGGAATTCAATGTCAGGCTAGGGTCTGGCTTTTGGTTCTGAGTTTGAATTCTTCCTGTACCTGTTAGTTATAGCAGTGAGGAACATTTTTGAAAAGTGCAATTGGAAGATTCAAAGAACATATTTCTTGTGTATTAGCACGTAGGCTATGAAATTTGGGGTAGATTGCACTGAGCTTTAGAAAAGCATGACAGGCTCTAGTGGCTTCTAAATGCTGGCTGAGCTATGTGGTGAATGCTCAAGGAAAAGGAATGGTGAAAGGTCAGAAGGGAGCATCAGCAAAGTTTTAGAAAGGGGATAGAATGATAGGATGTCATTTCAGAGCTCTTCTAACTCTGTGACTTTTTCTTTTCTTATGGGCTATTTACAGAGCTGAGAATTGGAAAAAGATCTGTCACTAAGCCACTTAAATGAAAGCATCCATTACAATAAGTACAACTCAAAGTGGCTGCTTCCACTTTTCATAATCTCTCTGAATCTCCCCCCCCCTTTTTTTTTCTCATTACAATTCAAGATGCCAGCTACTTAATTTTCAGTGTTGCCTCTGCTTGGTCAAACTCATAAGTTTCTGTCAGAGTCTCCTTAGCTGACAAAATGTAAGACTATTTACCCATTCCAGCCTAATTTATACCTTGCTGGGTCTGATCAAAGAAGGAAAAATAAACACCAGTGATGTTGATGTGACATACAATTAGCAGTGAACTGGGCTATCAGTAATATCTTCAGATATCTCCTTAGATACATATTAAAAATCTATCCAGAATCTTATCTGCCTCCTGAAGGACCAGAAGAAGAGACATCAGTTATTAAATTTCCTGAAAGTACAGTCAATAGGATATTAGTGTTAAATAAAACAATATATTATTTTGGGGTATTTTTCATTGCTTTGGGATATATTTAACTAACTATCAAAGTTTTTAATATGCTTATGTGTAATGAGAATTTATTCATTCATTTAATTAATTTATACATATATACATATATGCATGCATACATACAACAGAAACCTTTTTTCTCCAAATGATCTCCAAGGACCAGTCTTCTGGAGTGTGCATCTGGGAAAAACTGATTTAAACAACTCATTTTCATATTGCAGTTTACAGATTTAACAAACCAGGTGAGAACATGATACTCTCCTTTGGTGAGTGACATCAGGGAAGGCCATCACCTAATTGTCATAGTTGCTCCTTGTTGTCATTAAGAGACTCACCCAAGATAAATAGCTTATAGAATATATAGTTAGTTGCCCTCCCATGGGCGTTCTTTGATCTGATTTGTTCTTTCTTGTGAATAAACCATGTTTCTAGGGGATAATAGAGGAGCAATAGAACTCTTATGAACTTTACCAGATATTTACTTTCTCAAATTCCCTGGCACCTGGGGGTGGCTTAGTAATCCAGTTTGGAAATTAAAAAAAAAAAAAAAAGGACATCAGTTGGGGTGAAGAAGTAGGATTTGGAGTTTCCTGTTGGGGAGAGAAATGAAGGGATAGTTCTTTACTTAATCTTATTATTGTGTTAATGCCAAAGGTATTTGCTTTGGTATTTGCTCATAGATTTGTTGTTGTGATGATTGCAGTTCATATTTCTATTTAGGAATAAATCTTCAGCTTTGAGGTGTTGGAGGCTATGGTAGCCATCTTTTGTTGGCCTACCCATTAAAATAAATAAATATGGAAGAACAAAAAGACACAAAGAACTCAATTTTCTAAAAACAGTGTTTAGTCATTGTCCTTATACTGGGCCTGCCAACTTCCAGATTTCTCGGTAGGTAAACTGGGTGCTGTTATGGTTTCAGTCACTGATAGGCAGGTGTATTATTTTCATATTGCTGCTGTAACAAATTACTGTACATTTAATGGCTTAAAACAACACAAACTTATTTTCTTATAGATCTGGAGGTCAGAAGTCTGAAGAATATCTCAAGGGGCTAAGAATCAAAGTGTATATAAAGCTGTGCTACTGCAGGAGGCACCAAGGACAAATCTGTTTCCCTGTCTTTTCCAACTTATAGATGTTATCTTCACATTCATTGATCCTTAAAGCCAGAATCATACATCTTTTCTCCTCTCTAACCCTTCCTTCCATCCTTACATTTCTTTTTCTGACTTTGACCATCCTTCTCCCTTATGAGGAGCTTTGTGGTTACATTGGGTCTTCATGGAAATTCCAGGAAAATTTCCCCTTCTCAAGATCTTTACTTAGTCATATCTAAAAATGTTCTTTTGTCCAAGGTAATATATTCACATGTTCTTTGAATTAGGTTGTGAACATTATTGCAGGGCCATAAGTCTACCCACCACAGCATTTGCATGCTCTAATTGATACATATTTTAAGTTCTTTTCTTTCTGATATATGACATTTCATCTTGCTGTCTTTCTCCAAAACCACACTTCAGATTGTGTGTGCCTCAAGGGAAGAAAGATTCTCTCTAATGTTTTAGACAGCATCTGAACATATCTTTTTATTGATAATAGAAAAACTTTGCTTATCTGCTCTAAACTTTTTGTCTAATTACCCATTTAACGTATATACCAATCTACCAACTTTTCCAAATATTAAGATTGTTTATTAATGAAATTGCAAATTATTTTTTCACACATTTAAGGGTTTTGATTAATATTACTATAACCTTGAGTCCGGAAGACCTTGCTCAGATTTATAGCTGTTTTTGTTATGCTACTCATTGGTAAAACTTAATTGAGATGCATAGGCAGACTTGATTGTATCAAATTCTTTATGAAATAGATCATAACATCATAGTAATCATGATGAGGAGGAGGAGGGGGGAGGAGGAAGTAGGGGAGGAGGAGCTGGAAGAGGAAGAAGCTATGTCTGTCTTTGTGGTAGATTTACTATTAAATCCATGTAGAATCATTTACTCATATATACATATTGATTCTCTTGTGTAATTTCCTTCCCTCATTCCTCTGTTTTCTTTTTCTGTAATACTTACTAAATATATGTGCTAAACCCTACTCAAAGTGCTGTAAGAGAAAACATTATGAAGAAATACATATCTTCACAACAGAAGCTTAATGTTAAACTTACCAAAAGAAAGAATGCCCCTAAATTTGGAATTAAAGAATATATTATAGAATTATAGAATATTAGCAAATAGAAAAAGTCACCCAAACTTCAATGTATGAACCTGAGTACTATTCAATGTATAAATTAAAGACTGAGTTCCTACCAGTTTACTTCTAATGACAATAGTTTTACTGGCTGTAACCATTATATAATGTAATTTTGTGTCTCTGGTGGATATTTGTCATTATTTCTAAACTGATAGAATCTAACCTTTGTCTTTTTGGGAGAATTCCATACCAGATTGGGTGCTTCTCCTACTATAGCAATTGAAAATGCTATCCAAGAACAATCAGACATGCTCACCTTTAAATGAGTTAGAATCCTGTGACTTGAAGTTTCAGGGACTCCACCAGATTCTGTTGAGTGGGGTCATGGCAGTGGAGGTGTTAGAAAGCTACAGCTAATTTCCAGAAGCAGCAGAGATGGTTCCAGGCTTGTGTTGAACTCTAGTGTTGGCACTGCCTGCACAGCAGGTAAGATATTTGTGCCCAGAGAAGACAAGGTACCATCTTCTTTGGATTAGGTCTGTCACATTCTTAGCTATATAGTCTCTAGTCTTATTTTCCCAGTCCCCAGTGACTAATGTTGCTTAAATAAATTTTTTTACATGCATGTATTAGCCAGAATTTGCACTATTTGTACACCAGGCTGATACAGTATGCTGCTCTTTTAAATTAACATCATATTAAAATCAAACCCCATGATGCTATATTTTTCTGACTGTAATTTAGAATTAATGTGTGATTTTCAATTGTGTCAACAATACAAATGCAGCTATTATCCTATTGTTGAAAAGTAACTCACTTTAAAAAGAATCATGTAGTTGCTATTTTTGTGTTTATAATTTCTCAAAATTTATTATAATTACAAGAAATGTATTTACTATGCTGTAAGCAGGCTAAGTCTGAGAACCCAGAGGGGTCCCTCAGGACCAAGCAAGAGGGTCCTTTACTTCCACAGGATAGAAAATCAAATGTGAGCCACGGGGAAGTGAAAACAAAGTTACTAAATGATGTAAGTGACATTATAGCACACAGTATCTGGGAGACTCAGAAAGGAAAAGAGAGTCTTGCCATTGCTTAGGCTTAGGGGTTTCTATTGGAAAGAGATCCAGGATACTATTCCCTGTATTCCTTCAGAAGTCCATGCTAGAGTCTGATCAAAGTGGAGTGACAGGTCACTAATGGTATTAGGTGTTATTTCATAAATTATCAAAGGTAGAAGGTATTGGTGCTCAACCTCAGTGGTGGAGGTTTGTTTGAAGCTAACGTCTTGGAACTTGTTTGGGATCTGGTTCTTCTCAAATGTTATCAGGTATTTGGGGGCCTACAGTGAAACTCAGAGAATGATTTACTTTCTTGTTTACCCATTGGAGTAGGGACATAGCTTCTTTAGTTTATTCAGATGCAAGGCAAAATATAGTACATGAATAAATAGGGCCTACCAAAAAACAGCAGAAAGGAGTCCTTATAAAAATGAAATGCCTTCAGTTTCCCTATCTCAGCTGGGTCAAAAATTATCACATATATTCTTTATCACAGTGTTTTCCTGAAAGTCGATAAAAAATTCTTATGTTACCACACAGTATACAAGAGTGACAATTTTGTTGTATTTTTATGTGTTTGGGTTATCATCAATGAAAAATAATTTTATTATTTTTCTATATGGAAAATATAGAAGGAGGAAAAATAATTTCTCTCAACTCTTCTAGTTTCTAGCTAATACCCCCTGTGATAAATTAATAGAGATTAATAAGAGAAAAACAGAAGATTAATAACATGTATGCCTCCTACACACATGGGAGATACCCAGGAAAACTGAATAACTCCCCCAAATGGCCAAGGCCATCACCTTGAATACCAACTCCAGATGAAGACAGACAATATTGGGTGAGAGAGAGCCAGGTTTTCAGGCAAAGCACAGTAGAGAAGGATATGGTCGTTGTATACAAGTTTGAGTCCATACCTTCTCCATTGATAGGAGTTTCTATAGACTTAGTCTTCCTCTTCTTGGTACACAGAGAGAAATAAATCCTTACAAATGGAGATTACCCTTATAAATGTAAATTGCTCATTCAAAAGGGTAATTTCCACTTAGTTTTCAGAGTTTTTCTCCTATCCAAAGAAAACGATCAGCCTAAAATAATTCTTATGCCCAAAAGGCATATTTTAAGGTGGCAAATTTGTCAATTCTGCTACCCCTCATAAACAATGTATGCGTGCTCACACACACACACACACACACACACACACACACACACACACAATTTCTGGAGTTACTCAACAGCCTGAACAACTGAATAGTGATTTGATAGATGCATTTTAAGGTGGTTAATTGGAGTACAAATCTGTTTCAATTCTAGGATCTCAATGAATCTAGTTGAAGAGAAAGAAAACAATGAAATGTGTGGTGTATGCACATGCTAGATTTAGATAGAAGGATAAACAATGGACTTTTATTTTCCTTTTAGATATTTCCTCTAATTTATCCAGTTGTTTTAATCTTTTTTTTTATTCCTCCCCAGAGGATTCACTTTTGACAGTTTGCTATGGTAACTTTTTGATTACCAGTTTTTAAGAACTTCCAACCTTTAACCTGGCATTTGCCTTCCTTCATCTCCAGAGTCTCAAAAGTCCAGCACTGTAGCTCTACAAACTGAATCCTAATTAGTGAGTGGAAGCCTGTTTCTTTTGGAGACTGGTAGCACAAAGAGAGATGTATGTGGGAAACTTGTTGGGTAAGAGATAACCAGAATTATGGGGCAGATAAAGGCACTGGAATCTATTGGAAAGTAAGGTCACCTTAGCAGTTTTGCTTGATTAATGGCTTATGATGATATGATTAAAGAAATACCAAAACCCAGAACAGAACACATGCTCCGTGGGAACCCTAAGGTATACAATTATTTCTGGGGAATATTTGGGTCATCACAAAAAGAAAAGTGTTTTGTTTGATTTTTTTCCCTAGCTTCACATACAGATTAGGTGACATTAGAGAAGAAAGGCACTTAATGTTTTTTTTTTTATTATTATTATTTGTTTATCTCCAGGAAACTGTCTCACTGAACCAGATACCAGATTAATAACTGGATTCAATCTAAAATCCTTCATAGGAAAGTTTAGGTTATATAATGCTGCTAATCGTTTTCCCATGTTATCAGTTATGGGTTTGGGATAATTGAGAACACATCTTTCTTAGTCCTTGTAGGGAAAGAAATTTTGATCTTTCTGTTAAAAAAAAAGATGTTAGTACATCAGGGAAACAGAATCTCTGTGGCTGCCCATGTACACTAGTAGTGTGTCAAGTAAGGGTTTCTCCTCCAGGAAGGCTCTGGTCAAACCACTCTTCATATAGCTTAATATGAGGAGGGGGAATAGCAGATGAAGAGTTGAATATATCTGAGTTCCTATTCTGGATTTACTGTGACTTGATGGTGATTATATTTACTTCTTTATGTGCCTGGGCATCAGTTTTCTCAATTATAGGAGAATGTTTTCTCAACTATAAGAGAGACAGAGAGACAGTCTCTATTATACCAATGCCTCCTCTAAACTTTGCAGGGCACACATTTTCCCTGTCTTAAATTTTCTAGGTATAATAATCTCATACTTTTTTCTATTAAGTCTTTCCTTCAACTTGTTAGCTGTGAATATGTCTCTGTTATACCAAAGCAGCCCACATTGCTAGTAATAAAAGTTAGTATCTCTGTGTTGTACTGGTTAGGCACCTAGATCTTGAGTCATATATCTGACATGAAATTCTGTTTCCCTAATTTTTTTCTGAACATTTTATTTATTTATTTGTCAGAGAGAGAGAACACAAGCAGGGGAAGTAGGAGACAGAGAGAGAAGCAGGCTCCCCACTGAGCAAGGAAACCCATGTGGTACTCGATGCCAGAACTCTGGGATCATGATCTGAGCTGAAGGCAGATGCTTAACTGACTGAGCCACCCATGCATCCTTCCAATTAATTAATTAAATAGTTTGAAGTGAGTTATTTAACTTATTGAGACTTATTTTCTCTCTATCATAAAATAAAGATTATGATAATATCAACCTCATCAAGTACTTTAGAAAATCAAATAAGACAAGCCACATATATAATATACAGTGGGAATGCAGTGGAATTGTAGCCATTACTGCTACCCATCAAAAAAAAAAACACAGAAAATATCATCCTCAATGGGGAAAAACTGACAGCCTTTCCTCTTAGATCAGGAACAAGGCAAGGATGCCCACCCTCACCACTACTATTCAACATAGTGTTAGAAGTCCTAGCAACAGCAATCAGACAACAGAAAGAAATAAAAGGTATCCAGCTTCGCAAAGAGGAAGTCAAACTCTCTCTCTTTGCAGATGACATGATACTCTATGTGGAAAACCCAAAAGACTCTACCCCCAAACTACTAGAACTCATACAACAATTTGGTAATGTGGCAGGATACAAAATCAATGCACAGAAATCAGTTGCATTCTTATACACTAACAATGAAAAAATAGAAAGGGAAATCAGAGAATCGAT
>PITA01034661.1:0-11357 GCA_004023965.1 Spilogale gracilis | reverse complement strand
CCCTCAGCAACGCTCAGTTTATTGCCTTAGATGAAGAGTCTCTTATGGTTTGCTCCCTCTCTGGTCCCATCTTGTTTCATTTTTCTCCTCCCTTTCCACCATGAACTGCTGCCCTGCTTCTCAAATTCCTCATATCAGAGAGATCATATGATAATTGCCTTTCTCTGATTGACTTATTTCACTCAGCACAATCTCCTCCAGTTCCATTTACGTTGTAGCAATTGGCAAGATTTCATTCTTTTGATGGCTGCATAGTATTCCATTGTATATATATATCTCACAACTTCTTTGTCCATTCATCTGTTGATTGACATCTAGTTTCTTTCCATAGTTTGGTTATTGTGGACACTGCTGCTATAAACATTGGATGCATGTGCCCCTTCAGTTCAGTACATTTGTATCTTTAGGGTAAACACACAGTAGTGTGATTGCTGAGTCATAGTGTAGCTGTATTTTCAACTTTTTGAGGAATCTCCATACTGTTTTCCAGAGTGGCTGCACCAGCTTGCATTCCTACCAAGAATGTGGGAGGGTTCCCCTTTTTCCACATCCTCACCAACATCTGCTGTTTCCTGAATTGTTCATGTTAGCCATTCTGACTGGTGTGAGGTGGTGTCTCATTGAAGTTTTGATTTGTATTTCCCCTATGCCAAGTGGCATTGAACACTTTTTCATGTGTCTCTTGGCCATTTGGATGTCTTCTTTGGAGAAATTTTTGTTCATATCTTCTATTTCTTAATTGGATTATTTGTTCTTTGGGTGTTGAGTTTGATAAGTTCTTTATAGATTTTGGCTACTAGCCCTTTATCTGATATGTCATTTGCAAACATCTTTTCCCATTCTGACGGTGTCTTTTGGTTTTGTTGACCATTTCTTTTGCTGTGCAAACGTGTTTTATCTTGTCAAAGTCTTAATAGTTTATTTTTTTCTTTGCTTCACTTGCCTTTGATGATGTTTCTAGGAAGAAGTTGCTGTGACTAAGGTTGAAGAGGTTGCTTCCTGTGTTCTCTTCAAGGATGTTGATGGATTCCTGTCTCACATTTAGGTCTTTCATCCATTTTTGAGTCTATTTTTTTTGTGTGGTATAAAGAAATGGTCCAGTTTCATTCTTCTGTATGCAGTTGTCCAATTTTCCCAACACCATTTGTTGAAAATGCTGTCTTTCCCATTGGACATTCTTCCCTGGTTTGTCAAAGATGAGTTGGCCATAGCATTGAGGGTCCAATTCTGGGCTCTCTATTCTGTTCCATTGACCTATGTGTCTGTTTTTGTACCAGCACCATACTGTCTTTATGATTACAGCTTTGCAATAGAGTTTAAAGTCTGGAATTGTGATGCTACCAACTTTGGCTTTCTTTTACAACATTATTCTGTCTATTCAGGGTCTTTTCTTGTTCCATATAATTTTTAGGATTATTTGTTCCATTTATTTGAAAAAAAAATGATGGTATTTTGATAGGGATTGCATTAAATGTGTAGATTGATTTAGGTAGTATAGACATTTTTACAATACTTGTTCTTCCAATCCATGAGCATGGAATGTTTTTCCATTTCTTTGTGAAGAGATTCATTTTTAATATAAAGATACATCCAGACTGAAAGTGAGAAGATGGAGAACATGTTTCAGGCAACGGACCTCAAAAGGAAGCTGGGGTAGCAATTCTCATATCAGACAAATTAGATTTTAAGCTAAAGACAGTTGTTAGAGATACAGAAGGACACTATATCGTTCTTAAAGGGTCTATCCAACAAGAAGTTCCAATAATTGTAAATATCTATGCTCCCAACATGGGAGTAACCAATTACATAAGCCAAATGTTAACCACAATAGACATATTGATAATAATACATTAATAGTAGGAGACCTTGACACTCCACTCAGCAATAGACAGATCATCTCAGTAGAAGATTAACAAAGGAACAGGAGATTTGAATGACACATTGCACTCATAGATATGTATAGAACATTCTACCCTAAAACAAAGAATACTCATTCTTCTTAAATGCACACAGAGCTTTCTCCAGACTAGACCACATACTGGGTCACAAGTCAGGTCTTAACTGATAAAAAAAAGCTTGAGATTATTCCCTGTGTATTTTCAGACCATAGTGCTTTGAAACTCCCACTCAATCACAAGAAAAAAATTGAAAGGAATTCAAACACTTGGAAGCTATAGACGATCCTGCTCAAGAATGTTTGAGTCAACCAGGAAATCAAAGAGAAACTTAAACAATTCATAGAAGCCAATGAGAACAAAAACAGGTCATCCTAAGTGAGAAATACTTATCCATCCAAGCCTCACCAAAAAAGTAGAAAAATCTCAAATGCACAAATTAACCTTACACCTAAATACAGTAACCTTTCCTGATTAAAAGTCCTCAGAGTATAGGGATAGTAGGAGCATGCCTCAGTTTCATACAAAACCATCTATGAAAAGCTCACAGTGAATATAATTCTCAGTGGGGAATAGATGAGAGCTCTTCTCTTAATATCAGGAACACAATAAGAATGCCCACTGTCACCACTGTTATTCAACATAGTACTAGAAATCCTAGCCTCAACAATCAGATGACAAAAAGAAATAAACATATTAAAGTTGACAAAGAAGTCAAACTCTCTCTCTTCATAGATGACATGATACTTTATATGGAAAACCCAAAAGACTCCAACCCCAAATTACTAGAATTCATACAGCAATTCAGTAATATGGCAGGATACAAAATCAATGTTGAGAAATCAGTTGCTTTTCTATACACTAAAATGTAACTGCAGAAAGAGAAATAAGGAATCGATTCCATTTACAGTAGCACCCAAAATCACAAGATATCTAGGCATGAACCTAAACAAAGAGGTAAAGGATCAGTATTCCAGAAACTACTTATGAAAGAAATTTAAGAGGGCAGGAAAAGATGGAAAAACATTCCATGCTCATGGATTGGAAGAATAAACATTGTTAAAATGTCTATGCTTCCTAGTGCAATCTACATTTTCAACACCATTCCTATCAAAATACCATTGGTACTTTTCAGAGAGCTGGAACAAACAATCCTACAAGTTGTATGGAACCAATAAAGACCCCAAGTCACCAAGGAAATGTCAAAAAAGAAAAAAACTGGGGGCATTATTTTGCCTGGTTACATGCTAGGTTACAAAGGTGTTATCATCAAGACAGCATGGAACTGTCACAAAAACAAACACATAGATCAGGGGAACAGAATAGAGATCCCAGAAATGGACTCTCACTCTGTGGTCAATCACTCTTTGACAAATTAGGAGAAAATATTCAATAGAAAAAAGACAGTCTCTTCAACAAATGATGTTGGGAAAATTGGACAGCTATATACAAAAGAATGAAACTTCACCATTATCTTATACCACACACAAAAATCAACTCAAAATGGATGGAAGACCTCCATGTGAGACAGGAATACATCAAAATTCTAGAGGAGAACTTGGCTATAGCCTCTTCGACATTGGCTACATCAACTTCTTTCAAGACACATCTCCAAAGGCAAGAAAAACAGAAATAAAAATGAACTTTGGGATGTAATAAAGATAAAAAGCTTCTGCACAGCAAAGGACACAGTCAACAAAACTAAGAAGCAGCCCATAGAATGGGAGAGGATATTTTCAGATGACATTTCAGATAAACAGCAGATATCCAAGATCTATAAAGAAATTCTCAAACTCAACACCCCAAAAACAAATAATCAAGCCAAAAAATGGGCAGAAGACATGAACACTTACTTCTCCAAAGAAGACTCATACATGGCTTACAGACACATGAGAAAAGGTTCAACATCATTAGCCACCAGGGAAATTCAAATCAAAACCACGTTGAGATACCAACCGACACCTGTTAGAATGGCAAAAATTAATGTTGGAGAGGCTGCGGAGAAAGGGTAACCCTCTTACACTATTGGTGGGAATGCAAGTTGGTGCAGAACTTTGGAAAACAGTGTGGAGATTCCTCAAATAGTTAAAAATAGAGCTATCCTATGACCCAGCAATTGCATTACTCAGCATTTACCCCAAAGATACAGATATAGTGAACACAAGGGCCATATGTACCCCAATGTTCATAGCAGCAATGGCCACAGTCGTCAAACTGTGGAAAGAGCCAAGATGCCCTTCAACAGATGAATGGATAAAGAAGATGTGGTCCATATCTACACCTCCATCAGAAAGGATGAATATCCAACTTTTGTAGCAACATGGACTGGATTGGAAGAGATTATGCTGAGTGAAATAAACCAAGTAGAGAAAGTCAAGTATCACATGGTTTCATTTACTTGGGGTACATAAGGGGTAATATAGAGGACAGTAGGATAAGGAACGGAAATGGGAAGTAGGGTAATTTGGGGAGAAAAATGAAACATGAAAGACTTTGGACTCAGAAAGAAACTGTGTGTGTTGGAGTGAAGGTGGTGGGGGGATGGGTAGCCTGGTGGTGGGTACTGAGGGCACGTATTGCATGGAGCACTGGATGTGGGGCATAGACAATGGATCTTGGAACACTGAAAAAATAAATTAAATGGAAAAAAAAGAGTATGTATAGACAGCCAAGTAGAGTTGTAAGAGAAATGGGAATAAAAGCAGGGGAGGTATATCATAAAAGCCAAAGTAAAAGAGACTACCCACTAAGAATGTCGTTCTTGAGAAGAACACGTGCATCTGGGAGCACCAGAAGAAAAGGACTGAAAAGTGCATATTGGATTTTTCATTTTGGAGGTAATCATGCTACCTTGTTAGAGCAGTTTTGATGGAGTATACATACAGTATACAGATATGTGTGGGGAACGTTAGCAGAGTAATTGGAGAAAGAATGATGAAATCATGTAACAGTGAATTCAGAGAGAGAAGATACTAAACTATTCATGGTAAAAATTATGTATTTTCAAGACTCCAGCAATAACATTGACATTCTTAATGGGGTTGGATTGGGGAATGAACTAAATAAGAACAAAAGTCTCAAAATATACATGGCATGATCTCGACCTTTTTGTACTGGTTGAGGCCTGATTTGTGATCCAGTGTGTGATCTTTCTGGAGAATGTTCCATGTACACTTGAAAAGAATGTGTATTCTGCTGCTTTAGGATGAAATGCTCTGAATATATCTGTTAAGTCCATCTGGTCCAGTGTGTCATTCAAAGCCCTTGTTTCTTTGTTGACTTTCTGCATAGATGATCTGTCCACTGTAGTGATTGGTGTATTAAAGTCCCCTACTATTATTTTATTATTACCAATGAATTTTTTTTAAAACGTTTGTTATTAATTGGCTTGTATATTTGTCTGCTCCCATGTTGGGGGCATAAATATTTACAAGTGTTAGATCTCCTTCTTGGATAGATGCCTTTATTATGATATAGTGCCCTTCTTCATCTTTTATTATAGTCTTTGGCTTAAAATCTAGTTTGTTTGATATGGCTAGTCCAGCTTTCTTTTGATGACCATTAGACAAATTGTTCTCTATCCCCTCATTTTCAATCTGGAGGTGTCTTTGGCTCTAAAATGAGTCTCTTGTAAGCAGCATATCTACGGGTCTTTTTTCTTTTTTAATTTATTCTGTTACCCTACATCTTTTCATTGGTGCACCTAGACCATTTACATTCAGAGTAATTTTTTTTAAAAAAATTATTTATTTATTTGACAGAAACACAGCCAGAGAGGGAACACAAGCAGTGGGAGTGAGAGAGGGAGAAGCAGGCTTCCCACCAAGCAGGCAGCCTGATGTGGGGTTTGATCCCAGGACTCCAGGATCATGACCTGAGCTGAAGGCAGAGGCTTAACCGCTGAGCCATCCAGGGGCCGCCAGAGTAATTATTGATAGATATGAATTTAGTACAAGTTTATTATCTGTAAAGTCTCTGTTCCTATGGATTGTCTCTGTTCCTTCTAGTCTTTATTGATTTTGGTCTTTCTTTCCCACTCAAAGGGTCCCCTTTACTACTTCTTGCAGAGCTGTTTAGTGTTCATGAATTCCTTTAGTTTTTGCTTGTCATGGAAGCTCTTTATCTTTCCTTCTATTCTAAAAGACAGCCTTGATGGATAAAGTATTCTTGGTTGCATATTTTCCCCCATTTAGCATGTCAAATATATCCTGCTATTCTCTTCTGGCCTGACAAGTTTCTGTGGACAGGTGTGCTGCTAACCTTTGTGCCTACCCTTGTAGGTTAAGGACCTTTTGTCCCTACCTGCTTTAATAATTCTCTCTTTATCTTTGTATTTTGCAAATTTCACTAATCTATTTCTTGGTGTTGATCTATTTTTGTTGATTTTAAGGGGCATCCTCCGTACCTCTTGGACTTGAATGTCTGTTTTATTATCCAGATTAGGGAAGTTCTCTGCTATAATTTGTTCAAATAAACCTTCTGCCCTTTCCTGCTCTTCATCTGATGCTAGAACTTTAGTACTGTATTGAATAACAGTGGTGACAGTGAACATCCCAGCCATTTTCCTGACTTTAGGAAAAATCAGTTTTTCCCCATTGAAAATATTATCTGGGTTCTTTCATAGATAGCTTTTATTATATTGAGGTATGGACCATCTATCCCTATACTCTGAAGAATTTTAATCAAGAAAGGATTCTGTACATTCTCAAATGCTTTTTCTGCATCAATTGAGAGTAACATATGTTTCTCACCCTTTCTTTTATTAATGTAGTGTACCACATTGATTATTTTGTTGATGTTGAACTATCCTTGCAGCCCAGGAATAAATCCCACTTGGTCATGGTGAGTAATCCTTGTAATGTGCAGTTGGATCCTATCAGCTAATATTTTGGTGAGAAGTTTTGCATCCATGTTCATCAGGGGTATTGGTTTGTAATTCTCCTTTTTGATGGGATACCCCAATATGAAAGTGGCCTGTGTTTGGAGACCAGCATCAACTTGGAGTCTGGTTAAAAGCTCTCAACAAAACAAAGGGTCTTAAGGGGAAACTGGTGGAATCAGGCAGCCTCAGGCACAGACCTAAGCCCACAGTCCCAGGATGGCCAAAGCCAGTGCCCACCCATGCCTGAGCAACCCAGGCAGGGACTCCAGTCTGTGGTCCCTGAGCTCGAGGCTTTCTGTTGCTTGCCCCACTGCTCAGGCTGGTGCACTACCATCTTCACTTGAGAGAGACCCACTCAGCCTCCTGCAAGAGGCTCCTCAGCCCCTAGCCTTCCAAGTGACCTGCACTGTAGCCAGGCATAAGCACACCTGGTGTGGACATGGGCTGCAGACAGAGATCTCGGCATCGGCAGCCACTGGGTTTGGACTTGCCCAAAAGAATATCACTCATGGTTTCTGTGGCATGGGTGTGCAGAGACAAGCAGGGGTCTCAAAGGACCATTGTGGCCATGACTGGGGAGTGCACACCACCTGTGAGAGTTTGCAGTGTTTAGGGGAGTGTGCAGAGGTGAAGTCTGTAGGTTCTGGACCATCCAGAGGGGAGCAGATTGAAGCTTCTCTCTGAGATGGAGGTCTGGATATGGAGCTTATTTTGCTCTGACTAAAGCTGCAAAAAGCCAAAAAAGAACAAAAACCTCCAGAGAACAAAGGCCTGAAATACCGGTTTCCACAGTGCCCCATGCCCTGATAGGGTGCAGGGCAACTCAGCCCAAGCAAGATTGACTGAAAAACAATGCAGCATGCCCCTCCCCCAGAAGGCAAGCCAAAAGAACAAGAGGATAACCACCAAAGGGTGTCCATAAAACTGTAAAACCCCAACATCAGAGGAAAACAATATATTAAGCTCCCAGTACTGCCGAAAAGCTGTGTTTTATAGATACAGCTTTTTCTTTTCATTTTTAAAAAATTCGTCCTCACATTTCTTGTTCTTTAATTTTTTTAACCTACTTATTATTACAACTTGATGTTTAATACAACATTCTGCAATAACTTTTAACTAGAACTTTTTCATACATATATCTGTGTTTCCTTTTTTTTTGTAATTATACAAATAGATATAAGCTTTAATCCTTCATTCCTATACAATACTACCCCTATATATAAACCAGTTTTATTTTCCTTATACCTCTGGAAAGTTGAGTCCTTTAACAAAGATAACAAGATACATACAGGAAGAACTAAAGTACTTTCCTCAAGCACATTGAGGGTTTGTAGCCACCTTCCCATCTAATTCTTCTGTCAGCGTTTCTGTGTACTTAGTTTTGTCTTTGTACTATATAAATCTTTTCATGGGGATCCTTTGGGTGGGCTTTTCTTTTCTTTTTTTTTCTTTTACTTCTGTTGGTCTTTTTGTTTATTCATTTTGGTTTTTGTACCATATAAATCCTCCCTTTGGGACCTTTTTTGGATGTTTTTTGTTCTTTCTTTCTCTCTTTTTTTTGTTCTTTCTTTCTTTCTTTCTTTCTTTCTTTCTTTTTTGGTGGTGACTTCCAACTAACTCTGAAAGCTTCCAATGGGCCACTTGTCTGGGTTGTGGTTGATATATTCAGCTACACATCCCCTCAACCACCCCTCACCAAAATGACTCAGAGGAGGAATAACCAACAGAGAAAAAATTCAGAGATGGTGGCCTCTGCTACAGAACTATTAGATATGGACATAAACAATATGTCAGAAATAGAATTCAGCATGGCAATTATCCCAACAATGGCTAAGTTGGAAAAGACCATTAGTGGCAACATAGAATCTCTAAGGGCAGAAGTGAGACCCAACCTGGAAGAGGTAGAAAATGTTATCAATGAGATCAAATCTAATCTAAATACTCTAACAGCCAGGGCAAGTGAAGCAGAAGACCGCATTAGTGATCTAGAAGACAGACAGATTGAGAAGGTGGAGCAAGAGAAGACATGGAACAAACAGCTTAAAAGTCATGAAAATAGAATTACGGAAATAAATGATGCCATGAAATACTCCAATATCAGAATTATTGGGATCCCTGAGGGGGTAGAGAGAGAGAGAAAGAGAATATGAAAAGATAGAGTTGAACAAATCCTAGATGAATATTTCCATAATCTGGGGACTGGAACAAGTGTTCATATCCTAGAGCACAGAAGACACCCCCTAAGATCAACAAGGCTAGAAAAACCTCCAGGCACATAATTGTGAAATTCATGAATCATAAATTCAAAGAATATGTTTTAAGGGCAGCTATGGGGAAAGGTCCTGCTGGCAAGACATATTCAGGGCACTAAATGAGAAGAATATGCAGCCAAGAATACTTCATCCAACAGGACTTACATTCAAAAAGGATGGAGAGATAAATAGTTTCCAGGATACACAACGTTTAAAAGATTATGTGACCACCAAGCCAGCACTATAAGAAATATTAAGGGGGGTTCTATAAAAGAGGAAAGAACCCAAGGGTGACATAGAACAGAAATTTACAGAGGCAATCTATACAAACAAAGACTTCACAGGCAACATGATGTCAATAAAAATGTCTTTCAATAATCACGCTCAATGTAAACAACCTAATTGCTCCCATAAAAGGACAAACAGCTACAGATGCATAAAACAACAGGACCCATCCATATGCTGTCTACAAGAGATGCATTTTGAATCTAAACATACATCCAGACTGACAGTGAGGGTATGGAGAACCATCTTTCATGCCAATGGGCCCCAAAGAAAGCTGGGGTAGTGGTTCTCATATCAGATAAATTGAATTTTAAGCTAAAGACTGTAGTCAGAGTTATAGAAGGACACTACATCATTCTTAAAGAGTCTGTCCACCAAGAAGATCTAACAATTGTAAATATTTATGCCCCCAACATGGAAGGAGCCAACTGTTAAGCAAAATAAAGAGTCATAATATGAATACATTAATTATATGTGATCTTAATATGCCACTTTAAGCAATAAACAGATCATCTAAACAGAAAATCAACAAAGAAACAAGAGCTTTGAATGACACAAAGGATCAGATGGACCTCATAGATATATTCAGAACATTCCACCCTAAAACTCAATGAGAATACTCATTCTTCTCGAGTGCACATGGAACTTTCCCCAGGATAGATCATATACTGGTTCACAAATCAGGGCTCAACCAATACCAAAATATTGAGATTATTCCCTGCATATTCTCTGACTACACTGCCTTGAAACTGGAACTGAACCACAAGAAAAAGTTTGGAAGGAATTCAAACACTTGGAAGCTAAAGATTATCCTGCTCAAGAATGTTTGGATCAACCAGGAAATCAAAGGAGAACTTAAACATTTCATGGAAATCAATGAAAATGAAAACACATTGGTCCAAAACCTGTGGGATACAGTAAAGGTGGTCCTAAGAAATAGCCATCCAAGCCCCACTCAAAATAAAAAAAGGAAAAATCCCAAATGCACCAGCTCTCTTTATACCTTAAAGACCTGGAAAATCAACAGCAAAATAATCCAGCCCACACACAAGAAGGGAAATAATTAAGATTAGAGCAGAGATCAATAAATTAGAAACTAGAGATACAGTAGAGCACATCAATGAAATAAGAAGCTGGTACTTTGAAAGAATTAATAAGATTGATAAACCAGTGGCCAAACTAATCCAAAAGAAAAGAGAGAGGACCCAAATTAATAACATTATGAATGAAAGGGGAGAGATCACGACTAACTCCAAGGAAATAGAAACAATTGTCAGAAATTATTATCAACAGTTATATGCCAATAAGTTAAACAACCTAGAAGATATGGATGTATTCCCAGAAACCTATCAACTTTCAAGACTGAAACAGGAAGAAATTGACAACTTGAATAGACCAATATGTAGTAACGAGATTGAAGCAGTGATCAAAAACCTCCCAAGAAATGGGAGCCCAGGACCTGATGCATTCCCTGGGGAAATTCTACCAAACATTCAAAGAAGAAATAATACCTATTTTCCTGAAGATGTTTCAAAAAATTGAAACAGAAGGAAAACTTCCAGACTCTGTCTATGAAGCCAGCATGACTTTGATCCCCAAACCAAAGACCCCATCAAAACGGAGAAATTCAGACCAAAATACTTGATGAATATGGCTGCCAAGATTGATTTATTTATTTATTTATTTATTTATTTATTTATTTATTTATATATATTGTTACTTAAATATTTTTTTCCAGTGTTCCAAGATTCATTCCCCATTCCCCACACCCAGTGCTCCATGCAATAGGTGGCCTCAGTACCTACCACCAGGCTCTCCCATCCCCCCACCCTCCTCCCTCCAAGTCCCTCAGTTTGTTTCTGTGTCCAAAGTCTCTGTTGTTTCATTTCTCTCCCTAGATTACCCTACTTCCCATTTCCTTTCCTTCTCCTACTGTCCTCTACATTACACCTTATGTACCCCCAAGTAAGTGAAACCATGTGATACTTGACTTTCTCTACTTGGCTTATTTCATTCAGCATAATCTCTTCCAATCCAGTCCAT
>PITA01034660.1:0-11361 GCA_004023965.1 Spilogale gracilis | reverse complement strand
GCATGGTTTCACTTACTTGCGGTGCATGAGGGGTAAACTGGAGGACAGTGAGAGAAGGAGAGTAAAGGGGAACTAGGGTAATCTAAGGAGGGAAATGAAACAACATAGACTTTGGACACAGAAACAAACTGAGGGACTTGGAGGGAGGGGGCTGGAGGGATGGGAGAGCCTGGTGGTGGGTACTGGGGACACCTAAAGCATGGTGCACTGGGTGTGGGGAATGAGGAATGAATCTTGGAACAATGGGAAAAAAATTTAGTAACAATAAAGAAAAATAAGGAAGAACACTCCACCACCACCCAAATGGTACGAAAGCTTGCTGCCTTCTGCGGGATATATACAGTGAATCCTGTGGCTCATAGCGTTCTTAGAATTAGAGGGAAACTGGCTGTAGGATGACATGGATGCTTGGCTGGTAGAACATTGATATGGAAAGATTCTAGGTCCTTAATGACATCATTGAGTGGCTGAATCTATCAGCCCTGAACCCTACTTGACCTCTGAACGTCCTGTTAAATGAGATGCATTAAAATTCCTTTATTGTCTAAGCCAGATGAAGGCTGTATTTTGGCTATTTTTAGTAATATGATAGCTTTTGTTAACACATAAAAAGGAGACGATATTCAGGGAGGTCAACAGCAATAGCAGGGTCAAAATCAACAAAGAAATATTGAGTGACCCAAGGCCAGGCTCTAACCCTGGGCAGTGCCACCTGATGGTCTGCTCTCCAAGCTCTAGATCCAAGCCCGTGGAGTTGCCTCCCACTGAATACGATGTAGGAAGTGTTTGGAAGAAAGCCAAGGGCTCGGGGAAAAAGAATAGAAAGAACTTACAACCAGGGAAGGGAAACACTGGAGGCTACTGAATGAAGCTCATTATTCCCATAGAATGTGAGACAAGGGACATGTCAACAGAGGGAAAATTTGGTTAGCTACAAACTCTAATGGGGAGAATAGTTCTACTATAAACTTTCATACCTTTCATAAGACTTGAGACTGGATATAGACTAAAATTGATGCCTTTGCCCACTTGGGGAGGGAATACTCTCTCCTTTTTTTTTTTTTTTTTAACTTTCTCCACTTTACTCCTTGTTCTATGATTAGGGCATGAGAAAAGATGATTTTTCTATGCAAAAGCAAAGGAAAAAGCCCCAAATCCCCAATGTCTTTCTAGTCCACAATGAAGGACAAGCTGATAACAGATGACAACTGCCTCTGGGAGTGTGACTTCTTGGACTGTTGCCCAGAGTTGGATTTGCCTGTCACTTCAGAGATTGGAAAGAAGTTTTGTAGAAGTGCTCATGGGGAACCTGCTGACCAAGGGAACAAATGACACACTTGGGCCTGAAATTTGCTGAGAGATGAAGTTGAGCAAAACTTTGATGGTCAGAAACGTCAGGAAAGGAACTTTCCTGAAAAAGGTGGCAGTCTTATTCAAGCCATGGGCTCCATGTCGTGCGTCGAAACCTTTACATTTTTATTTTGAAAAGTTTTAAAAATATAGAAAGCTTGGATATACATTTCTCTAACGAACAGGCAGAAATGGCCCATAAAAGATGTTCAACATCATCAACAGGGAAATGTCAATCCAAACGACAAGGAAGTATAATTTCATACCTATTAGGATGGCTATTATGAAGAAAAGGGAAAACAACAAGCGTTGGCAAGGATGCAGAGAATCTGGAACCCTTGTGCGTTGCTGGTGGGAATGTAAAATGGTGTAGCTGCTGTGGAAATCAGTATGGTGGTTCCTCAAACAATTAAGCACAGAGTTACCTTATGATCTAGCAATTTCCATTAGTAGGTATATACTTCAAAGAACTGAAAACAGGGACCCAACCAGATAGTTGCATGCCAGTGTTCACAGCATTATTCACAATAGCCAAAATATGGAAGCCACCCAGTGGTCCATCAACAGATGAAGGAATAAACAAAATGTGGTGTATACATATAAAGGAATATTATTTGGCCATAAAAAGGAATGGAGTTCTGACACGTGCTATAGCATGCATGAAGAATCGGGCTAAGTGAAATAAGCCAACACAAAAGGACAAATTGCATATGTCCTCCACTTGTATGAAATATCTAGAACAAGAAAATTCATAGAGAGAGAAGGTAGATTAGATTACCAATGGAAAGGGGGAAGGAGAGGTTATTGCTGAATGGATGTGGTTTTTCTTTAGGGTGATAAAAAACCTTTAGAAATAGTGGTGAAGGCTGCACAACACTGAATAATTAGTACAACTTAAAGAAAAATGTAGAAAAAGATAAAACTCGACAAAATATAGAAAAAAATTAAACAATAGCAGAATATGTAACATTCACGATATGCCTATTGGGTGGAATGAACAAATACCACTATTTTATCATATTTACCCTAGATATTTATATTGCTGATGAAGTTATTCCCCTGTAGCATATATGGTGAATGCCCTTTGCCACACCCCCGTGGCCAGTCTGAGTTCCCTTGCTGTCGCACTGGACAGTTTCCGTGCATCCTGCTAGCATGAACTTCAAAAGCCTGTTTCTCTGTTTCTCTGGAGGAGAGTTGCCTTCAGTGGTAAAGGAGCTTGCTTTCTACCCTCAAGGCAATCCAAATGGGCCCAGAGAAGCAAAGCCCAGAGGCCATCCCTCAAATAATGAAAGATAGGAATTAGGAAAAAAAAGTATCTCATATTCCTTGTATCAATTCTGAGGCGTACTCCCTTGTGACTTTACAGAGGGTCCCAGTGAGACTGAGCACCCACAGCAGGAACCTTCTGATTAACACATGCCTTACAGGCTTTTCTTCCCTTCCTGTCTTTCTTCCTGCCATTGCCAGGCCAAGAAACTCCTTATTTTAGGCTCTGTTTCCAGAAGAACCCAAACTAGGACATCCCCCTCTTTGCTCCTAAGAGGCAACCATTTCCATGAAGTGAGTGTAAATGCTCGTTTTTTTTTTTAAATTTGTAGCTAACACGTCAACATACACTTTAACAGGTTTAACATAATTCTATGAATGACACCATTGTGTGTGTAGGGTTCTGAAACTTGCTTTTCTCACTCAATATGCTTTTGAGATTGCTCCACGGGATAACAGAGATCTGGTTCATTATTTTTGGCAGCTGTATGCGATTTTAACCATTGTATGACAGAACTACATTTAGCTGCCCCTGCCATGACAAGCATTTTTCTTTTTCTTTTTTTGCTATTATAAGCAGTATTTCAATGAGCACCCTTATGCCTTTATTTTGTTTTAAGGAAGGATATCCGGAAGTGGAATTTTTGGATTGTAGGGTATCTCTAAACAATAACTTCCCAAAAATGTGTTAAGGCTAAATCCATATCATATAAAGTTAACTGCTTATTGGTAAACAGTTCAATAGGGGTGCCCGGGTGGCTCAGTTGGTTAAGCGACTGCCTTCAGCTCAGGTCATGGTCCCGGAGACCCAGGATCGAGCCCCACATCAGGCTCCCTGCTCTGCGGGAAGCCTGCTTCTCCCTCTCTCACTCCCCCTGCTTGTGTTCCTTCTCTCACTGTGTTTCTCTCTGTCAAATAAATAAATAAAGTCTTTAAAAAAAACCCAGTTCAATATCATTTATTATATTCACAATGCTGTGCAACAACTATCTCCTTCTAGTTCCAAACATTTCCATCACGCAAAAAGGAAACCCTGTATTCATTAGCAGACACTCCCCATTACCCCCTCCCTTCAGCCCCTGGCATCCACCATTCTCCTTTCTATCTCTATGGATTTGCCTGTTCTGGGTATCTCATATAAAAATTAAATTACACAATTTATCACCCTGTGTCTGGTGATAAGATGTGTCTGGCATCTTTCACTGGACATGTGGACATGTGTTCAAGGTTTGTTCATATTACAGCTTCTATCAGATTTTATTTTTTTAGGCCTAAATAATATTCCATGATATGCAAACATCACAGTTTGTTTTTGCATTCATCTGTCGATGGACATTTGGGCTATCTCCACCTTTCAGCTATTGTGAATAGTGCTATCAATGACAGCATGTGTTTGAAGACCTGTTTTCAATCCTTTGGGGTATACACCGTGAACAATAACTTTTACATCAGCAAGTGTGGAATGGTTGGATCCATAGCATTTGTGGTCCACCATGCCTCTGAAATGTGAAGCTACTCACCGGCAGCAATTTGCTATAACCTAGACAGGGATCATTTAGTGGCTAGAATTAGAAAAGCAAACTAGTTTAAGAGAAGTGGTTTACTGAAGGATACAACAGGCCAGCTTATCGATGCCTCAAGACTGAAAACAAGGTACTGCTGAGCCTCCAGGAGACTGGGTTGGAAAGTTCAGGGGTAGGGTTAAACCCTTTGTTATTCACAGTTCGCTCCTTTTGTCTACAGAACAGTTTACTTACCAGGGCACACAAGGCTGAAGCTTTAAAAGATCCTGACAGCAAAGGATTTTAGCAAAGCCAAGCTGGAAAAAGAAGGCCAACTTCAAATATCTACCCCCCACCGTTCCACGCTTCTGTGCCTTTGCTTATGCTCTCCCTCATTGGTAACGATGGTCCCGTGACCAGGTTATTGTGAAGACTGGATGAGTTGCCTATAAGCCATTAAACATGGGGCTTTACATATGTTCCCTACTGACCCCCCTATGACTTAACACTACATTACTTCTGCTAACTTAACACTTAACTACATGTTCCACATGTGTTGAATCCCATCCACGTTCCCGTGGTCTCTGACAAGCCCCTGGACTTCTCTGTTAAATCTGCAGAATGGAGGTATCCACTTCACCTGCTCCACAGTGTTGTAGTGAGGATTAAATGAACTAATGTATGTGCAGCTTCTAGTTTTGTCCTGGCACGTTATCTGTCTTACCTCTCAGGACAACGGTGGGACGCCTAGGTGGCTTAGTCGGTTAAGTGTCTGTCTTCAGCTCAGGTCATAATCTCAGGGTCCTGGGATCGAGTGCCTCATCAGGCTCCCTGCTCAGTGGGGAACTTCTTTGTCCTCTGTCATCTGCTCCCCGTGCTTGTGTACTCACATTCTCTCTCCGACAAATAAATAAATAAAACCTTTAGAACAAAACAAAACACCAATGCGAGATAGGTTGTTGGTATCCCATTTTACTGAAGAGAAGACTGAGGTCAGAGGGGACCCACTATGTGAACTCAGGTCCTTCTCACCGTAATGCTTGTGCTCTCTCTCTCTCTTTTTTTTTAAGATTTTTTTTTTTAATTTGACAGAGAGAAACACAGCCAGAGAGGGAACACAAGCAGGGGGAGTGAGAGAGGGAGAAGCAGGCTTCCCGCCGAGCAGGCAGCCCGATGTGGGGCTCGATCCCAGGTCTCCGGGATCATGACCTGAGCCGAAGGCAGTCGCTTAACCAACTGAGCCACTCGTGGTGCCCCTTGTGCCATCTCTCTTACATCACTCTGCTAAATTATTCTTTTCACCAGCTTCTTTTAGAACTGCAGAATATCCCAGTTTCTCTGCTGCTTCATCTTGTGTATTATTTGAGCTCCAAATGGCAGCCGAGAGCCCCTGCTTCACTTTTCTTTTTTATTGGTGTAGCAGATGATGAGAAGGCTCCCTCTGCTCTGGCAGTTGAGGTTGAAAATATTTTTCTTCAGAACTGGGACTTGAATTTCTGCCTGTGTACCTGCTGTAAATTGACCTTCCCTCTCCTTCCACGTGTCACTGCTTGTAATTGCTTCTTATGGAAAGAGTCTCTGAGTAAAAAAATAAAAATAAAAATTAACTGGAAATTCCACTGATACTGGCCTCAAGTTAAAGCTCCACCCTATGGCTCCTTAAACTGATTATTTGTGGGCCAAGAATCCATGGGCTTCTTGTTGGAAGCCCTTTGGGTGAATGCTGGTGGGGTTTTGGAGCAGGCTTGGCCGGGATACCTCATGGGAGGTGAGCTCCCAGGGCTGCCATGGATAGGTTGAAGCAGCTGATATTGCTAAGCGGTTTAAAGCAGACCATTTCCAGCAAGGCTCAAAGAAAAGAAAAAGGCCTATTCTGCAGAAACAGGAATTTAGTAGAGCCAAACACAGAAGCGAAGACTTCCAAGAGAACTCGGAGGCTGTGTCTCTTTTGCAGAGTGTTGCATTAAAATGTTTGTTTAAACAGCAAGCTAGGCTGGACCCTCTCGGATTTATTTCCTGGTCATTAGCTGCTTAAAGGAGCATGGAGAACAATGAACGGAGAAGCTTCAAACTAAAAGCTAAAAATTTTGCCATGAATGTGAAGAAACGGATGTAGGGACATTTCTACAATTCTAAGGTAAATTAATATTAAAAAAATTTTTTTTAATGAATCCTTTTAATTCAAAGCTCACTTGGGTGTCCGGGTGGCTCAGTCATTAAGAATCGGCCTTCAGCTCTGGTCATGATCCCGGAATCCCGGGATCGAGTCCCACATGGGGCTTCCTGCTCCGGGGAAAGCCTGCTTCTCCCTCTCTCAGCCCTCCCTTGTGTTCCCTCTCTAGCTGTGTTTCGCTCTGTCAAATAAATAAAATCTTTAAACAACAACAACCAAAAAAACCCAAAGTCAACTTCTAAGCAACCACCTCCAGAGCTTGCAGGTGCCATTCTGCCTGCTCGGCCCCTCCTCGGACACTCCTGCAAACCTGCCTCCCACCTGCCTGATATTCTGTCTTCTGCCTCAGGGCCGCTGCACCTCAACACTGCTCTCCAAACTCTGGGTCAGAGAGAGGAGGCAAAAATCCTGATGGCGTCAACCCAGAAGTGACGAACGTTAGTCCCGTTCACAACCCATTGGTCAGAACTAGACACGTGATACACTCCTTACTGCAAAGGAAGCTGGGAAATATAGGCGGTGCGAAATGGAATATTTGCCCCGATTTAACTGTGTCTACTTCACCCCTCAGGACTTGATTCAGTGTCCTGTCTGTGTATTTTTGAATCATTCAGTCATTACAGTTCTCTCTCTCTCTCTTTTTGTAACTGCCTGTTTACTGCCCCACGCAAGTTCAAAACCTATAAGTTCTTTGAGAGAAAGGGCTAAACTCGTCCACAATTGCATGCCTTACACCTAACCCAGGACGGCGCCCGGTGGGGGTTCACTAAATCGTTATTGAATACCTGAAAAAAAGAAGGAATACGTGATGTAGCCATACCAAAAAAAAAAAAAAAGGAAACATAGCTGTATGGAAAAAAGAGAGAGAGACGAGAGACATCATTGTTTTTATAAATCCTTCACCTAGGGGGTGAGTTCTTTATCTGTGGATCAGATGGCCTTTAATCTCCTAGACATCCGTCAGATAAGCTGAGAATTTTCAGACTGCAGTATTTGAAACCTACCCCCCAGCTTTCCCAGATATGTACACGTGGCAGATTTAATACTAGGCTCTATTGAAAGCTTTATGACTTTATTCCTGCTAGCTTGTAAATCCGGACTTTTTTTTTTTTTTTTAAAGATTTTATTTATTTGACAGAGAGAAACACAGCCAGAGAGGGAACACAAGCAGGGGGAGTGAGAGAGGGAGAAGCAGGCTTCCGGTCGAGTAGGGAGCCCGATGTGGGACTCGATCCGGGGTCTCCAGTATCATGACTTGAGCTGAAGGCAGTCGCTTAACCAACTGAGCCACCCAGGCGCCGCCCGGCTTGTTTTACAGGTTTTTATTATGCATACACAAATTAGGGAGAATAAGCTCATGATTCTTTTCTCCCAAACACGACTAGATATTTAAAAATATTACTATTAAAGTAATATTGTGACACTGTGATTTGTAGGAAATATATTTTGGCCACCTGAATGATCAAATATATATTTCTTATATATGTTTATTCTCTACCATTGTTCCTAGCTAATAGCTCCCCACACCCTTGGAATTTCCTGTATTGACAGTGATAAAGGTGTTTTTTGTCATGTTAATGAGGTTCTTTGGAAAACACTGGAAGATTGAAAGTTCGGGGTGGTTGCTCCAGGAGCCAATTTGTGATTTAGAGGATTGGAATTTTGGGACCCATCCACTGACCTCTCCTGGAGAGAAGAGGGGCTGAAACTGAATCATTAGCCAACAGTCTGTGGGCCCATGATTTAATCGACCATACTCATTTAAGGAAACTTCTATAAAAAGGACCGGGTTTGGGGAGCTCCTAGGTTGGTGAACACAGGCAGATTCTGGGAGAGGGGTACCCTTTCCCCCCTGCATACCTTGTTCTCTGCTCCTCTCCTGTCTTGGCAGTTCCTGAATTAGTAAGTAAAATGTTTCTCTGGGTTCTGTGAGCCATGCTAGCAAATTAATTTAAACCTGAGGAGGAGGTCCTGGGACCCTCTGCTCTGCAGGCCTTTGGTCAGAAATACAGGTAAAACCTGGAATTGCAGTTGGCATTCTGAGTTGGAAGGGGGTCTTTGGAAACTCAGTCTGTTGTGGGTCAATGAGAAGCAGAGCTACCAACCTTGGGTAGCAATTAGCCTCTGAAGTTGAGAGCAGTCTTGTGGGTCTGAGTCCCTTACCTGTGGAAACTCATCTCTGGGTAGATAGCATCAGAATTGAGTTGAATGGGGTTGAATTCTTGGACTCCAGCTAGTCAGTGTAGGCAAGGCTACACACACACACACACACACACACACACACACACGTCACTGGAGAATTGGGCCCTGAAACCCCAAAGAATAACATACACTTTTAGGGCATGTGTTAAGTCCAACCTCAACCCATGGCATGGTGGGAAATGTAGTCTATGACTGGATAGCTCCTCCCCTCACCACAAATGTCCCAGGGACATCTGCGGGCTGCCTCTCCAGCATCATTTGTTGTCAAAACAAAAAGTACTGTGGCTTTCCTTGGCTGAATTCACTCTCTATCATTCCAACCAGGTGATTTAGATAGGGCAGACTCCTGCCATGGTGGGCGGGCTTTGCTCCTTGCATGCCAAATTGGCAATAGTACTAGCCATGATGATGGGATCAGAGATGGGTCCATCACAGAATTCAGGCCACTGGGAAAAGTGAATCCTCAGACTTGTGCTAGAGTAGTCAGAAAAGACCCTCCCTTATATTTTCCCTGTGAGTATGTGAGGTCTGGATCACCTTCTGTCTTTCTGATATCACATGATTCTAAATGGCATAGACCATGATTTCTCAACCTCAGCACCAGTGACATTTGGTGAGTGACACACATCTGTACACACAGTTACACACACATGTATAGATCGCTAGAGATCTCTATTTCTATCTCTATTGTACATATATTTTTAAGCTTTCTGTATGTTATTATGTTTTGACACCTTAAAAAAAATCATTCTGGCTGGGGAGAGACTGGCAAAGGGCCCAGCAGGGAAAGCACCCCTTTGATATCCTAGCTAAGCAATGCAGAGCCAGACCTCCTCTAGCAACCTTCACTCCCCAGGAGACTGTTCCTGGGCTTTAATCATTCCGGAGTGGGGACCACGCAGCTAGAGGCCACCCTGTGGCCCAGAGTCTGCTGGAATGAACAAGCCAATCCTGAACTGCTGAGCATGTGTTGCCTTGCCTTTCTTCCGGAAACCTCAATATACCTTGACCTAAGCTCTTCCCTGTGATCTGTTGTTTTCCCCCGTGACTCCCTGCATGGCCCTTTGTAGAATTTGTGCATATGATAAACGTTATTCTACAAGCTTTCTCCTCCCGTTAACTCCTTGGCTGCATCTGACTAGCCATCCTATGAACACACAGTTTATTATTTTAAAGATTTTATTTATCTGTCAGAGAAAGAGAGAGAGAGGGAGAGAGAGAGAGAGAGAGAGAGAGAGAGAGAGAGAGAGAACACACAAGCAGGGGGAAACTGCAGGCAGAGAGAGAAGCAGGCTCCTCACTGAGCAAGGAGCTGTATATGGGACTCGATTCCAGGACACTGGGATCATGACCTGAGCTTAACAGACTGAGCCACCCAGTCATCCCTAAACACATAGTTTAAATAACTTCACTGTCCATTCTTCCCAGTGGTTCTGTTTCTCTCTTGAGCCTTGACTAATACAATAGGTTTGGAATCTATTGTCAAGACAGGACCAAGAGGCTTTGCAGCTTGTCTGAAGGGAGGGGTGTGGGAAAACCAGTATCAAGGATTGCTGGTAGCTTTGGCCCATGCTAGTACCCTCCCACCTGTCTTTGCAACTTGAAAAAGCAAAGGTTTTATGGAAGTCAGGCTCTGGTGGCTCATCTTTTGGGCTTCTAAGTAATTTCATCCATGCCTTTGGTACTTTCTTGAGGAATGGGGTTCTCCTCTTCAGATCCTATTTATAGTGCCTTACAGCACCTACAGCTTTCCCTGGCCATGCTTAGTTAGCAGTGTTTTCCAGGCAAATGCACTGCAACTCTTTGCAGAACTCCATCTAAGTATAGTGAGGACTTACCTTCCTGTTGTACTTGTTAGGGATGGTGGTGGTGGTTGGGCTTTGAGCTGTGTTCTTCCACAAGACCCCAGATTAGAGGAGACGGATGGCTCTAAACCAGAATTTCCAACACAGGGGGCAGAGTAAGGGATCACATTTGAAGACTTTTTTTTTTTTTAATTTTATTTATTTGACAGAGAGAAACACAGCCAGAGAGGGAACACAAGCAGGGGGAGTGAGAGAGGGAGAAGCAGGCTTCCTGCCAAACAGGGAGCCCGATGTGGGACTTGATCCCGGGTCTCTGGGATCATGACCTGAGCCGAAGGCAGTCGCTTAACCAACTGAGCCACCCAGGCATCCCATATTTGAAGACTTTCAAACGAGCCTGGAAGCCACCCTATTGATCTCAGGGAAGAGGACCATTCCTTTTGGTGGAGCCTTCATGGGATCGTGGCTCGGCTAACCATGGATCCTTCCAGAAATTTCTAGATGTTATTGAAAAATCTCTGCTCTCTGGGAGCAAACAAGCATCCCAGGAGTGGGTAATTGGGGCAAACACCCCCACTGGGGCCCAGGAGGGGGTCTGCAGTTTCAGATTCCTTTGAGCAGAGAGAGTGGCTCTAAGCTGCAGGCACAAAAAGTTTAAAAAAAGAAACCAAGCTCATTTATAGTTAATCAGCTCATGACCCTTTTCTCTTTTCGCATTACAGTCAACGAGGGGGCTAGTCTCGCTGTGGCTCCTGCTCCTGTCCAAGGCTTTCCTTGAAAGTTGCAAAAACCAGGAAAGAGCCCTCTCCCATTGTAAAATCATAAGCTTGTAATAAAAATAAGATTCCCTCAGTACTGGTATACACACACACACACACACACACACACACACACACACACACACACACATATGAAAGGGGAAAGAGAAAAACCTTCCAAACTCCCACTACCCACAGATAACCACTCTTAACATTTTGATAAATATTCTTCTTCCGGATATTTCTTTCTTTCTTCTTCTTTTTTTTTTTTTTTAAAGATTTTATTTATTTGACAGCGAGAA
>PITA01034659.1:0-11350 GCA_004023965.1 Spilogale gracilis | reverse complement strand
TTTAATTTTCTTTTTTTATTTTAAATGGAGACTCAAACAAGTGTGGTGTCAGATTTTTCTCCTCTCAGATGCTTTTATATGAAATATCCCTTTGAAGTTAAGCTGGAAAGCAGGTGTTGGGGATGGTTATGTTGCGGGACAAACTTCCAGAAGTAAAATAGACATCTGGAGAAAGTATTTAATTGTTCAGTAGCTAACACTTTCTGTTGGCTAAATTGAAAAACAATAATATTTATGGTGTATGGTGTGTGTGGGATTTGAAATTCTGAAAGAGGATTCAAAAGAAGGTAGCTCGGTGAAGATTATGTTAATATAAAGCGGCAAACATTAATTATATTTATGATTTTTACTTATTTCTATATAATAGAAGACAGTTATGTTTCCACCTCATTAAATTGTGGCTACCTCTTTCTTGTGAGAGTAGTCCTTGAACCCTATATGTATAAATGAGCAATTTTCAAAATCTTTCTATTTGACCATAATTACATCTTTTGAAAAATAAAGCTCTCTAGGTTGGAATATAAGACAATATGAGAAAGTGTATACTGATATATATGTGTTCAATATTTTTCCCTTGGACAGAAGTTTTGAATTATTTGCCTTCTTAAGAAAATACAAAAGGAAAATTTTGTTACTTGAAAAGTTACTCTTTGTGCCCTGAAGTCAGCAAGGATACAGTAAAAGAGATCAGGTTAGATTTTAAAAACCTTATCATCTTTGCAAACCAGGAAGGCATTTATTTTCTGTGGAGATAGTGCTATGGTTAAGAGAATTCTTTGACCTAAAATAGAGCTTAAAATTATTCTTTGATTTCAATTATCACTTGCATGCTTAAATACAGCTCCAGTTCACCATGTATTAAAAGTGTTAGATGCATTTTATTTCACTTATTTAAGGCTTTTTATAAAATTCTCAATATTTATTTCATTGCACATAGAAAATATTTTACCCTTATAATAGCTTTGAAAATCATCAAAGATGCCAGAATATCAAGTGGTCATGGATTGGTAGGACTAAGTGATTGCCTGAGTTCTCTTGCTTTCTAGGCTGGTGTTTATCAAGGATTCTAGAATGTGAGATGGACTTGGAGTCTGGTATAAGAAAAGAAGCTGTAATTTTTTGGAGAGAACTATAAAGGACCCTTATTCTTCATCAAACCGATTGTTCTGCCCACCCCCACCCCCCCAGCAGTAAATGACAGAAAGAAAACAATGGAAAAAGTGGCCACTTGTAATGGAAAGATGGGCAATCACAAATGTTATTAGTGTAGACATTTGATGGGGTCTAATCTACCTATGGAATACTGTATTCTGTCAAGAAGAGAGAGCTAATGCATCTTCTAAATATCAAAAGACAGGAGCCAATTTATGCCTGTCAGGCCTCACTTTTCACAGATTTAAATCATTCCTGTTAGAAAAGGATACATTACTCCCATTGTAGTCAAATTTCCCTCTTGATTTTAGTCAAAAATAATTTTAAAAGGTTTCTGACAATTTAAAAGAGCATTTTAAAATAAATGGTATTATTTAAAAAAATCCCTGCTGGATACCAGAAATTATCTATAATTAGTAAGTTTTAATATTTTACATTGCTTCTCTTTTATATTTACTATATTTTAAAGTAAAATTTCTTCAGGCCGCATTCCCACCCATTATTTTTTTTTTCCTTTATAAATGTTGAGGAGTTATATAAAACTTCTGCTGTGTCTAGGCTGAGTGAACTTTACATTATTATTTTTGTTGACTAAATGGAAGTCCCTGATGATATTCCATTGGCTAATTAGCTTCCTACTATTTTCAGGTGTGGCATCTGCTGTGGTCTTGATTGTCATGGCGTAATGAAATGGTGGGCTGGAAGACATGAATGTAGATGTCTCCCCTACCCATTATATTTCTTATGCAAGCAATATATCCTAGTTACTTCAGGTCAGCATGACATTGTGTACAAAATTGCATACTGCATTGGACCAGATGAGACATTGCCATACATTGCTCATGAGGATGCAAATTGCCACTTATCTGAAAAAGATTCTCATAATAAATGAACCAGCAATTTCTCTCTCTGTAGCAAGGCTGTTAATGTCTCCATGGGTGGATAATGAGAAAGAGACAGACGAGATGAATAAAGGTGTTACATTCATTTTCTATTTTATCTTTCTCTTTTTTGTAATTTCTGAAAAATTAATACTATAAAAGGATTTGTTTCCTATTTCTTTTTTTTTTCTTTTTCTTTTTCATCCTAGGCCATGACATTTATTTTGGAGAAAAAGATAACATTTTTATTTTATACTGGAAATCAGTCAACATACTCTGTAACTCAAATAATATATTTTTTTTGTTTTTAAAGATAATATAAAAGATCAATTTAGAAACATTTCATTTTCAACACTCAGAAATCATAGAACATCTGGTTGCTTAAACATTTGCTCATATACACTCATTTTTAAAGCAAGCATGTAGGCAAATAGAAACTGTTGTTCCTGAAACTTTTTTTTTGATGGGGGTGGGGTGGGGGTGGGGGGAGTACTATTTAAAAATATTTAACAACATTTAATTTTAAAATGCAAATGCATGTATTAATATAACGATTTCAGTTGATTTGACAGCCAACATTTTCATTGAGGACATCATGCAAGTTCTTTTATCAGATCTACAGCTCAAGAACTTTAAAAGTTTATTTCTTAGGTCAACCATAGTATTCTGAATGTTTAATGCAATAACTTAGGATCCATAAATCTATACCTTTAGTTTTTGAGAATTAAGCCATGAGGAATGATTTTCTAGTTTATATTCTATGTTTATATAAATATTAAAGAATGATAGAAATTATGCAGTAATCTTAAATGGATTAAGAATTTTATTGGTGAGTCAAATTAAGTATTAATTTAACAACTATTTGTTAATATGTTGGTATTGATTCTATCTTAAAAAAGTGCAATTATGTGTAACTGAACTTTCTGTTTTCTTGTGGTCAAGCCTTAAATTACTATGTCTTCTGGTTTCAGTGTTTTTCCTGGGGCACAGATCATATTTCTTGCTGCCAAAGCCCAGAAATAATAGCCTCACACATCCAGAGTCCCAAAGGTTTTCCTGCCTGCTACCCAGAGAGCAACTGCAGGGCTCCAGACTGGGTTTGAGAACAAGAAATCCTAACGATGCTTTTGAAGGCCATTTCATTTTGTAATACAATTCATAATTATTTGCATTTATCTCATTGTCTACATTCCTACCACTAACCTATCATGTTGACTAATTCATAGAAGTTGCCTTGATATCCTATAGGATGTATGCTTTTCTAAATGATGTTATTTTTAAGGAAGCCATCACTGTTTGTAATAAATAGGCAAAAAAGGGAGAAAAATGGTTATTACACATCTGTAAATATATACTACATTTGCAATTCTTTTACCATCTAAATGAAAGTATGATGTTTAGTATAAGCTTTTGAATATAAGTTCTTTGTTGATTTTTCGAGTGTGTCTCTGTTGTTGCTTTACAGCAACGCCATATTTACAGTTTAAAAATTTATGAGAGAATAAACATCCTCAGTTTCCCTGGTTCCTAGATATTGTCTAATACAAAAACAGGAGGCTATTAGCCTCAACTAATGCCATCTTACCTGTAGTGTGCATTCTTTTATTGACTATGGGGTTGCAAAGAAATAGCTGTTTACCATGACTTTAGAACATATTACCATTGAATACTAATCGCTTCCATAAGTTGCTTAATAAGACTATGATAGCTTGTTTCCTTTGCAAAGAAAGTGACCTACAATTGGAACCGCTGCCAGATATAGGAAGTCATATAGCATGGCATACTTGTAGGAGCCGGGATTTCCATCTTTGGAAAATGTCATCACTCTAACAAGTCATCTCTCTACCTCTAATTGCTTCACCTTTTTAAAAAGAAACAAAAAGAGTAGTCTATTTATTCTGTGATCAGTCTAGATCAAAAAGATACTTAATATTTTAAATATTAAAAATGTATTAAATTTATTTTTTAAAAATTGGAGCCAGTTAATGATTCCACAATGATTTTTACTAGACCTGGCATAGGACTCTGGCAATAAATTAGATGAAAGTGGGAGAAAGAACAAATGCACTGACTCTTGGATGTTGCCTGGGGATTTGGGGCATGCTACACTGTTGGTGCTTTTGGGCTTCCTATTCTCTCTCTCTGCCAATAACCAGACTGTGCCCACTTTACCTTTTGTTTTTTTCTATTTACAAAGTACCTGAGGGCAGACATATTTATTAAAAAAGAGATCACTTTTGGGATATCAATATATCTGTAGATATAGATAAATAGATATGAAGTTTTATATTTATTTATTATATATTTTATAATAAGCACCATCTGGCTCTTTGGTGTTTTTGTTTACCATGTCATATATCCATTCTACTTATGTAAGTTGTATATGAACAAGCATTTGGTGAATGAAAGTCACAAATCTGAACACCACCTCCTTATTACATGTCTTTGCTCCTAGTCAAGAATGAGGATCCAGAGGTACTAAGGTGGCTCAGTCATTAGTATGTGTGCCTTTGGCTCAGGTCATGATCACAGAGTTCTGGGACTGAGCCCAGCATGGGGCTCCCTGCTGGGCCGGAAGCCTGCTTCTCCCTCTCTCACTCTCCCTGCTTGTGTTCCTTCTCTAGCTGTGTTTCTCTCTATCAAATAAATAAATAAAATCTTTAAAAAAAAAAAAAAAAGAATGAGGATCCATCAGTGAAGTTTTTTGTTTTCTAAGATTTTTATTATTTATTTATTTATTTATTTATTTAAAAAATATATTTTTTTATTTGACAGAGAGATCATTAGTAGGCAGAGAAGCCAGGCAGAGAGATCACAAGTAGGCAGAGAGGCAGGCAGAGAGAGAGGAGGAAGCAGGCTCTCTGCTGAGCCGAGAGCCCGATGTGGGCCTTGATTCTAGGTCCCTGAGATCATGACCTGAGCCAAAGGCAGAGGCTTTAACCCACTGAGCCACCCAGGTACCCTTATTTTTTTACTTTTAAATAACCTTTACACCCAGCATTGGCCTCAAACTTACAACCCTGAGATCAAGAGGCAAATGCTTCACCAACTGAGTCAGCCAGGCGCCTTGATGCTCTTTTCCTTCCTCCCTTGCTTCCTTCCTTCCTTTCTTTTTCTTTATTTCAATTTTCTGTTTTTATTTGACAGAAACATAGCCAGAGAGGGAACATAAGCAGCGGAAGTGAGAGAGGGAGAAGCAGGCTTCCTGCTGAGCAGGGAGCCCAAAGCAGGGCTCAATCCTGGGACTCCAGGACCATGACTTAAGCTGAAGGCAGAGGTTAAGGACTGAGCCACCTAGGAGCCCCTTTTGCCATAATATTTTCTTCTTGTTTCTCATGTGGAATTATGAGTTAACCATTTTACTGAGAAGGAAAGGTATAATTGTTGAATCATTTTACAAATCTATTGAAATATATATTCAGTTTAAATAAAGGTTATAGTGTACTATAATAAGTTAATATGTTTGTGATAATAAAAAGACAACAATGATAGCTCTTTAAAAATGCATTCTTGGTAAGGCAGGCTGCTTTCAAAATCACACAAGTGCACCATGCAAATTCTCAGTCAAAAGTATCTCATTAATTTAAGACTTTTTAAGCATTTTTAAGATTTCTATAAAGTAAAATGATGAAAAAAATAAACCAAAAGGCAAATATGCTAACTACTTGGGATATACAGAGATGCATAAGGACTATTTTCAGTCCTGGCTTTTAAACTTGATACCTGCCTGGAAATTGCTTTTGATACATTTAGTTCCCAGACTTGTCTGCACACTGGAATCATCTGGAGGGCTTTGAAAAATACTGATGTTCGTGTCCATCCCCCCGGCCCTCCCCTGTCCCTGAATTAATTGGGTTGAGATGTAGCCTGGGTTTGGGAATTTTTTAAAAGATCCCAGGTGAGGTGATTCTGCTGTTCAGAGAAGTTTTGGCATCCTAGCCTAGACCTTTGAAGTACAGAATAATAAGGGTAAGATATACTAGTCATTTTCACAACTATACCAAATTGTTCCCTTCTACAAATATCCCTATAGTTAGATAGTGTGTGCGGGGAGTGTATGTGCACGCGTGCTCATTTCCATGCACAATTTATAGGAGTAAATTGTGCAGCCCTGCTGCTTTTTCTTAGTTTTGCTATTCTGACTCCATCCGATTGTGAACCAAGAATTATTTTTGTGTAAGCAGATCCATTCATTGTTGGGATTGGTGGTATATCTGGTGGTTAATTCAAGCCCTAGAAATTCCTCTCCCTTATTCCTCCCCTTCATCTTTTTTCCTTTATGAATACAAGATGGGTAAAAATAAGGAATTGACTATAAAAGCATTTTTTAAATGGATGAAATTATTACATAAATCAATATTTTAAAATTCAAAAAGTGGAAACATTTCTTGGGCACTTACCAAAACAACCCTGTCATTTAGTACTGTTACGCCATTATACAGCTTAGGAAACGGAAGCAAAGAAAGGGAGATATAATCCTTTTTGGGTGAATTCTTTCGTTTCATTCAAGTTAAAATTCCTACTACAGTCAACATACTATTTGAATAATTTTCCCTGTTTTAATAGGGGGAAGGAACTCTGAGTATTATGAGTCTTGACAGCCCAGAACCTAATTGGCCAAAAGCAGCTGTTTCTTATAGTGTTAAGTCTCTGAAGGTTTTGATGTCTTGAGCAGTTAAGATATGTGAATGGTGATGCATAATTACTTTTATCTAACAGGACTAATTAAACATGCGTTCTTCCCATCTTTGAAATTTTGAGGATTGCTCTTAAATGTGTGACAAAAGCATGCTCCTTATTTTCTAGGAGAGTCCCAATTCCGAAAAATTGAGTCCTTTTGCCAAGTAGGTCATCTGAAATACATCAAGTGTTGTATCCAGATTTTTGTTTGAAAATACGTGACTGTTACTTCTAAAAATGGCTTTCGGTTCAAAAGAAATTATGTTGAGAATTAAGAGGACTACCACAATACAACCACTGTTTCCTGCTCAAGTGAAACTTACTTGATCAACTTGTGTGATGATAATGCCAAGGCACATTTTTCACCTAAGGAAAATGTTGTTTTTCTTTAACTGTTGTACTCAGATTCTGGTCATTGAAACAAGAGAATACTCAACCAGTGCAATATGACTTATTTTTAAATTTATACTTTATTCTATATTTTATAATTTGTGTCACCTAATAAGGCAGTTGGATCTATATGGTTTTCATTCCACCACAAGCATTTTAAAATATATTCCACAAACAAGAATTTAGTTTAACAGCTTAAACCATTCGGAAAAATAAGGACACCCTTTTTCATTGTTTATAATCCTCCCCACCTTGGATTTCTCCTTCCCCTCCCCCCACAGCCTTCATTTCCTTCCCTTTCTTTGTCAATTTTAAAGTCTCCGCATTTCCCTAAATTCTGCTGATCAAAATAATACACGTGGCCTTGGATGAAGGAAAGCATGGATGTTTGTAACCATAATTGTCAGCAGCAGTGTTTTTCTGACTGCCGAGGGGAACTGATTTGTGTCTGCATTAGCACCCCTCAACCTTCAAACCATTCCTCTCCTCCCCCCTCTCCGCTGGCAGCTTCCAAACTACCAACTTGTTTCATGTCAAAGGCATGTTGGGCTCTGTAATAAATCACTGATGAACAGCCAACTCTCTATTTCGGAGGTGCAGCCTCTGAACATTGATTAATGTGATTCTTCAAGAAGGGAACAATGGCCCGCGTGCATATGCGCAAGAAAAGCTCATCCAGGGCAATAGATAGCTTTGTTCCATGTGGTCCAGCCTCCCTCCTTACACTGTTCCCTTTCTGGGCTTAGCTTGAACCAGCTAATTGATTAACAGAACCTTTAGGCTGCCTGAGGTGGGCCTAAAACAGGGGCTTAATCAGAGGTTTTGAAAGACTCCATTCTTGTCTTTGGGGATTCCTATAGGCATGCATGGCAGCCACAATAGGCAGAACAGCAAGACTTCTTATTTTTGGAAATTTTGGTGAATTTCAATGGCATTTCACTTCTGCTGTGTGATTCTTTTTCTTTATCCTCACTGGTTGTTCCTCTGTAATTAACAGGTGTTTTTAAGACAGAAACTTCATAGTAGATTCCTCTTCCTCTTCATGTCCTCTGTGTTATTGTTCTTTTTATTGAGGTACTAGGAAACCCATTTTCTATTTTAACAGTTATAAATACTGAAGGTCCGTGGACAGTTAAAAATACAATCATACAATTTTGATCACAAAATGCAGCTCTGTCTTATATTTAATATATAAATAATCTTTATAATTTATCAGAAGAGTGAACAAGTAGTAGATAAGCATTGATGAGTATTCAGTATTATTTTCAGTATTGTTTATTTCAAAAACAAATCAGAGTTTTTTTATGTATTAAAATTTTTAAATAGTCAAGGCATATGTACAATAATAATAGCACATTAATTTCCATTTTCACATTTTTCATGACTGAATTTTTGTGGTTGTCAGATTATTTTGAAGATGAATGGTGTGTTGGGAATATTAATGTAGATTCCATTTTGGTCTGTTTTCTTTCATAGTTAGGCTGATACATTCTTTTAATTTGACCTTTGAATTTTATAGGTACATGAACTTTTATAGTCAAAGAAACAGATTCAGATAAGGGGCAAAACCTTATCTTCAAGTATTCAGAAATCTTACCAGAAGTTTTAGAGACCTCTTTTCCCCTTTTTAAGAATAAGAAAGCAAGTATGCCAAAGTTTGGAATAGGTGAGTCTTTAAAGAAAAGTGCAAAAGCTCTATTGTGGTCTTTCATATACTAACTCATGATCATTAAGCTTCTCTCCTCTCAAAACAGAGAAGTTTCTTACACCAGATCCTAGAGAAAAATCTGTCCTAAAGTGATGTTTTAGAGAAGTCCATCATTGTACTGTATGAAAGAGTTTGCTTCTGTGAAAAAGGAAAAAATAAAGATAAATTTTAGTTTACATAGAAGACCTTTTTTTTCCCCAATGTGTAGTACATTGCTTCCACCTTAAAATTATTTTCTCATTAAAACTCATGGTGGTTAATTCTTAAAGCTGCTCAAGAAAGTTATGATTTATAAATAATACAATTTATAAATATAATTTATAAATAATAGTCTTTATACATGTGACATGAGATTAATATTAATAAAAACCTATACATGTAGTATATAGTAGTGACTCTATGACAAATGCATTCCGAATTGTAACTTGAGATGTCAAACGTACATCTCCCTGAGAGCTGTGCTTACCAGGGTGTGAGTGGAAATGGGCAAGAGTGGATGGAGGAAGGGATAGGTGTTGCAGGTATTCTTTGCTCATGCCAGAATGAGGTTTCCCTTCCATGAAATCCGGGGAACTGTGGTTTGGGAGAGTAACATAGGGCAATATTGGCTGACCTGATGAAATGCAGGACTGGGGGAAACTTCTCTTCCTGAGAGTGGTGTGGGAAGAGGAATTTCTGTGACTAGGGAGTGGATTTTATATAAGACATATAAGAAAAGTCAGAGTAGTATAAACTAGGGTGAGCCTAGTGTAAGTGAATGATCTGAGATAAATGGTCCACTTAACATAAAAATTAAGAGAACTAAAGCCTTCAGAAACATGAACTAAACACTTTTTCTACTATTCCACTCACTGCAAATATTATAGCCCTTTTACTCAATTGATTTAAAATGAGATTTGTTTTAGTCTTTTGTTTTGGCATTCAGAGTAATGGCAATGATGATAATGATTGGCACCTGGAATAGCAGATGATGATGATGATGATAAAACATTTATTGAGCAGTTACTGTTGGCACTGCCCATAGCTTACCACTTTATGTAGAGTCCTACAATAACTCTACTTCACAGAATGGAGCATACAGTGATCCCCATTTTAGGTGAGGCTTGCAGCGGCAAAATAACTTGCTTAAGTTGAGCGTGCGGCCAATGTCGTATTGTACTAGGTCTTTCTTCCAGAGTTTGGACTGAAACCATTATGTACCACCTAAATAAAGAAACTTACATTCCCACCCCCCACCACCAAGATATGATTTATATCACTTCTAATTAGAAGTGTCAACCTCTGTAAATTGGTAATGAGCTGATTTTTTACCAATTTTTTTTTCCTTAACTTCATTCATTCTTTTTATTCACCAGTATTTATTGCAGTCTTCTGCATGTCGGATATTCTATTGCTGGTCAAGTGCACAGTATGATGAAAGCCAGAAGGGTATTCCTGCAGCATCTTCTATTCACATGCTTTCAAGTTTTTAGGATTCAACTATACTGATTGTTAACGAGGAACGCTGACCGACTTTTCCCCATGACAAATTGATCCCTAGAATACATCTTTCCTTAAATGACCAAATATGGAGTTTACCTTCAAGGCAACAAAGCAGTTAATTTCACTGGGGAAGCCCTACTCTTACCTTTATTTCTGATATGTCATTCTTGAATCTAGTGCACTGAAGACAACAGTTGAAGCATATAGGTGGCCCTAAGGGTATACTACAAACTTCAGTGGAATTGCAGTGTTTGTATATTTTAAAGGAAGGAAAACTTGTCTCCTCATGTCTTTATCATCTTTGTGGCTCAGAAATGTAGCTTCATAGCACAGGGATCTGTATTAAATCTAAACTGAATTTAAACTGATACAGTGAAACTTTTGCATATAGAATAAGGATCTTGTGCTGTTTCTGAACAACTCAACATTATTACTTTTTTAAATCTTAAGATTAGAAATCTTACTAATTATTCAGCTTAGACTTAAAATTGTCCTTTTATTTAAAATTACAATTACCAATGATTTTCTTTTCTTTTTTACATCGTTTTTTTAAAAGATTTTATTTATTTATTTGACAGAGAGATCACAAGTAGGCAGAGAGGCAGGCAGAGAGAGAGAGGGAAGCAGGCTCCCTGCTGAGCAGAGAGCCCAATGTGGGACTCGATCCCAGGACCCTGAGATCATGACCTGAGCCGAAGGCAAAGGCTTAACCCTCTGAGCCACCCAGTCACTCTTTTCTTTTTCTTCCTTCTTTCCTTCTTTCTTTCTTTCTTTCTTTCTTTCTTTCTTTCTTTCTTTCTTTCTTTCTTTCTTTCTTTCTTTCTTAAAGATTTTGTGCATTTATTTTAGAGAGAGAGCATATCCACTCTACCAGGTATGAGGTGATATCTCATTGGGGTTTTGATTTCCATTTCCCTGATGATTAGTATAGCTGGGCATCTTTTCATGTACCTGTTGGCCATCTGTGTCTTCTTTGGAAAAATGTCTTTTCTAGTATTCTGCCCATTTTTTTACATTGGATTGGTTATTTCTTTGGTGTTGAGTTGTGTGAGTTTTT
>PITA01034658.1:0-11357 GCA_004023965.1 Spilogale gracilis | reverse complement strand
CAGACACCACTGAATCTAAGGGAACCAGAAATAAGGGAGCCCCCTCCTCTGCTAACCAGCACCAGAGAGTTGGGTGGGGTGGTTCAAATCTATGAAAAGTGCCATAAACTTTAGAAGGAAGGATGTGAAGGAGGGGGGAAGTAAGAATTTAAAAAGCCGGGATGGGGACGAATGGACCCACCTTGAAAAGCCCCCAGAGCCTCTGCCCCAGAAGAAAAGTTTCTTCAGGGTAATTAAACTATAAAGCAATTGAGAAGTGCAAAAGTTGAGCGCCCCCACTCCCACTACCCTCTCTCCACTACCCCCATAAAACAGTAAAAGGGGGGAAAATGGATGAGAAGAAGTAAAGCAGGGTGAGGGGTTTATGGATTCAGGAAATGTCGCTTAGCGACCCCCCTTCAAGGGAAACAAAAAAGAAAGGAAGGAAGGAAAGGAGGGAGGAAGGAAGAAAGGAGGGAGGGAAGGAAGGAAGGAAGGAAAGAAGAAAGATAGGGAGGAAGGAAGGAAAGGAAGGGAGGGAGGAAGGAAGGAAGGAAGGAAGGAAGGAAGGAAGGAAGGAAGGAAGGGAAGGAGGGAGGAAGGAGGGAGGAAGGAAATGGGAGGCGATCCGAACCGAGCAGGCACGTCTTTCAGGAGCTGGAGGAAATGCTCCCGGCCTGCCCGGCCCCCTGCCCGGCCTCGGGCCCTCCGGTCTCCCTTCAGGCCGCCCCGACGCGAGCTCACCTTGCGGGCGCATCCAGGGGAAGAGCTGCGTGGGCGACGGGCTCTGCTCTGAACCCTCGGCCTCCTCGCCCAGGCCGCTGGCGGCGGCGAGCTTGCAGTCGGCGTACTGCACCAGGTCTGGATCCTGCGCTCCGAATAGGCTCTGCCTCTGCAGCGGGTCGTAGCCGTAGAAGTTGCCCGGGTCCCCGTGGCACGCCACGGCGCACGGGTTCTGCTGGTAGGGAGCGGTGGACAGCGACGACGGCCCGTGGTAGAACTCCTGGATTTGCGACGGGTGCTGGAAGCTGCCGCCGCTGCCGGGACCGTACACCACGGTGGGTCGGCCGCCCAGGTCCTGGGCGAAGCCGCAGTCATAATAATTGGGGCGCAGGGACTCCCCGGTTTTGTATTTGGAGAACAGTGAGTTGACGAAATAAGAGCTCATTTTATTGAATTTTGAAGCGGCGGCGGCGGCGGCGGCTGTAGTTGGGGGCTGTTGGGGAGGGGGTGGGGAGGGGGAAAGGGAGGGAGAGAGAGAAAAAAAAAACGCGGATTCGCCGGCTCCTAGTCACCCTCGCCAGGAAAGGAGCGGGAAAGGGAGGAGGGGGAAAAAAGAAAAGAAAGAAAAGGCGAAGAAGATCTCGAAGCCTCCACACTTTTTGTGATTTCCAGGAATAGAAAAGGACAGCGAAGCCTCCAAAAGTCTATGCTTGCATGGCAGCCGTGGCTCGCTCGCCCTCCCCCCACCCCCCACCCCCAAACAAAAATATACCGCCACTTAAAGAGGTCCTCGCTTTACATTTCGAAGAAGGGATGCCAGTTCATAAACAGTTTTCGGTGATTTACTTCCCTGCAAATGAGTTGTTTCATATTTTGCACTGTCTTTTCATGATCATTTGCATCCATTAGAGACCCCGCATCCTATTGGCTTCTCCGTACTCCTCCCGGACAGAACGCAGAGCGAGGGTGCGAGCGAGAGAGAGCGAGCGAGAGAGAGAGCTAGAGCGAGAGAGCGCCAGGGAGTGAGGCGAGAGCGGAAAAAAAAAAAGCAGGGGAAGAAAAAAAAAACACCCAGGGAGAGCGAGGGGGAGAGGGGGAGAAAGGGGGAGAGGGAGAGGGGGTGAGAGAGAATGAATACGGATTAAATCTGTTTAACTACCTACATTAATGAGATATCTCTTGCCTCACAACAAATCAAATACCTTCGCAGACCACCCCCAAAGACTGATGTGGGGGAGTCACGGAAAAAAACACGCACACACACATACACAACGCGCCAGGCGTAGGCACGCTGTTAATTTCGCGATTTTAACGAGGCAGTTGGAGTCTTTTTAAATGTCAGGGTCGCTTCGGAAAAATGTAAAAGAACACGGTTTAATTGCGCCGAGTTTTAAAAGGTCCTATAAATGTAATTGGTATTTTAATACAAGTTATCAAATCATACAGCTTCCTCTCCTAAACATATTTTCAAACAAACGAGGTAGTCATATTTAAGGCTTTAATGATCAATTTCCTTATTATTGATAAAGGTTTAAGTATCGTGTGGAGGGAATTGGCTGGGTAACCGGCCCCCAAAAAACGGCTGTAAACTCTTTAACAAACTATAAAACGCAATAAAGCCGGAGTCTGTTGTTGTTTATGCCGCAGCGCATAAAAGCTGTTAGCATTTTACGAGTTCTTTCCTCTACAGCTATAAAACTGCAGCTTCGAACGCCCCGCCGCCCGACTGCAGCGCGGTGGGGGTGACGAAGCCGAAATGAGAATGATTATGGGTTTTTTCGGCGCAAACGGTGACTTTTCTGAGAATTTCACCTCCTTCAGCTGTGGCCCGCACCTGTCCCTACCCCCCTCTTGGGAGCCCCCAAACCACCTCCTCTATGCCCCACCCAGGCCACTCACCAACTTTCCCTTATTAAACAAACAAGCAAGGATTTTCTTTGGAGAAGGGGTCCGGCAGGGCATGAAGAAGGGGCTGGGGCAGGGGAGAAGAAACTTTCCGGCTAAGGGGCAGTGGTGGAGCAGGGAGCAAAGTTCACCCAGCAACCACCAAATCTGCAATTTTGCACAACCTCCTTGGTCTGGAGAGCAGTGCTGGGATGGGGAGGAGGATCTCCAGTCAGTGATTTGGGGGGCCAGATTTGTGTGATGGGATAGGGGCCTAGTGCCACTGGCGGGGATGACACCCAGCTGGGCTGTCCCACTCCTGCACCCAGGCCTTGGGACTTACTAACCAAACTCAGGGGGCTCCCACCTTCCAGGCCAGCCCTCCACACCTGAGGCTCCCTAGGGTGAGGGGCACCACTGACCCCACCAGCACATCAAAAGGAAGGAAGGGCCACAGAGGCCACTGTTGGGCACTGAGGCCCGGGTGCTTGGTCTTGAGGCTTGGCACCCTGCCCTCTCCTCTAGGTAGGGGCTGCAGAGTGTAGGTATGGGGCAGGGGCACCTTTTAGCTTTCAGCGTCCTTTGAACCACCATCATTACCTAAGTTGACCCTGGGGTGGAGGGGATTTGGATGTACCAAGGCCACAGAGTCCCCCATTTTCTCTCCTCTCCCCTTGGGGAGCCTGTAGTTAAACCCAAGTCTCTCTCCAGACCTGAGTTCTTGGGGCCTGAGGCACAGCCCACAGGGCTAAGCTGTATGAGTACCACCCTCTTCTGCCCAGTCTACTGAAGGTGGTGGCCAGGTTTCCCAAGGCCCCAGTCTCAGGGTCCCAACCAATGGCCTCCTGAATTGGCTCACTGGCAGAGGAAAGGAAAGAAAGAAGGAAGGAAGAGAGAGAGGGAGAAAGAAGGAAATTTTCTAACAACAAAGGTAGAGGCTTCACAAATACCATTGTTAATTCACAGGAGAGTGGTTTGCTTTTGGAAGGGTGCTTTGGGGGGGATCCCGTTTACCCCAATCTTTGCAAAAATGAAACCATCAGCTTTTTCCAAGGGGAAGTTCCCAGTAGAGCCCCTGGGTCCTTCCAAAGTGAATCAGGAGAATGGGAGAGAGGCTGAAAGGGAGGAAGGGAACGGAGAAGAGGAGAGGAGAGAACCAGGGTCTCGGATTTTCAGTGCGAGGTTGAGCTGGCGGTTGACTCTGCAGCGGAAGGCAGAGTTAAGTTGTTGCCGAAGAGAACATTTTTATCAAGTGCGGGGGATTTTATGGTCATGATTTGAGGACTCACCGGTGAGGCAGAAATTCAATGGCTTGTTCTAAATCAACCCTACACCGTGCCAGAAATTCCTGATGGAAGGAAAATGTTTCTATTATAAGAAAAAAACAAGAAAGAGCGAGGAGATAATTTATAAACACCCAACGGAGCGCAGATTTATTAGAGAAACTCAAGTTGAGAAACTCCTCTTACCTCTTTGCACCAGGTCCTGGGGGAAGAGAAGAGAGACTGCGGCGGGGCTAATTTTAAGGAGGGAGTGTGTGTGTTTCTCAGGCAGGTTTGTCCGGATGGGGGACACGGGTCAGGCTGGGCCCGGAGGAAATGGAAGATTTGAAATTAAAAGGATTATGGGCATACAGCGCGCGGGTCTCAAAAGGAAAATTGCCCGAGCCCAGACTTCCAGCTGCTGAATTGCGAAAGGACACTTGTTCCCTAGGTTTGCCGGGTTCGCGGCGCACTGAACCCGAGCTCTCACCTGGAAACCGCGGAGCGTGGTGCCTGCCTGCTTCCTGCCGCGGTGCCTGCCCCTACATCCATCCGGAAAACGCACATTTTTTTTTTTTGGCTGCCCAACTTGGGGCGCGCAGAACAACCGAGAAAACATAGGAGACTTCCCCGGGCCTGCGGTTCTGGGGACCCCTTCTCCACGCCTGGGTCACCCGACGGGCGCCCAGCCCCGGCCACTTACAAAGGCTCTGAAGCCTCTGTCCGTGCTGATGAGCCTGCCGGCTCTGCGCACCTCCGATCCCCACCAAAGCCGGGGATCCATTCCACTCCCCATGTTATACCCCTACACCCCGGGCTGGCTCACCCGGTTCCCTCCGCTGCTGACCCCATTTCGGGGCAGCTTCCTCTCCATCCGACCTTCTTTCTGCCGGCTAGCCCCTTTCACCTGACCTGTTCACCCGCATCCGCAGACATCCCTCTAGCCCCCCTTCCGGAAAATCTCATTTTTCCGAACCAATTCTCCTCTTCTATTTTGCCCATTTTTCCTATTATTATTATTATTATTATTATTATTATTATTATTATTATTCCCCGTTTTCATGCATTTGTTGCCCTACCGACCACAGAAACTGGGTGAGAATCACTGGGGGAAATTCAGAAATTTGACCATTTGGCGGGGCCGTACGCTATATCTGAAGTCTATAAAATGAGGGAACGGCCATAATGAACCCTATATTTTTTATTACGCACAAATTATTCATGACTTTTGGTAGCGCTCAGTTCACAGAATCAGGGCCCACCAAGGTGCGAGGTGCAGTCGCTGGAGTCCGCAGCCGCCGGAGTCCGCAGCCGCCGCACCGGGGATTTTCGCGTGGAGCAAGGGTTCCATCTAGCGGCTGTCTTGAGAAAAGGCGCCGCCGCCTTTTCTCCGCAGAACCAGCCACCGAGAACACAAGCGGTAGAAACTTTCATTATTAGCAGAAAAGGGGAAAGGAAACGAGAGCAGGCGAGAGAAAAGGCATCGGAAATCAGGAAATGGCTCATGAAATTGTGCAGATAAGCTAAAAAAAAAAAAAGACGAGGGGTTAGGGAGGGGAAAAAAGAAACCATAAGTTTTTTTCCTCTCGTACTGACCCCCGACCCCCACTCCCCACCCTCAGGCCCCTAATTTCTGGCGGAGACCGCCAGGCAATGCGCCATTTATGGCCAGTAAAAGGGGGGAGCCGAGCACTTTTCAAACCCAACACGATTGTTTCAAATTCTGAGGAGAAACAATTGGGCTTTTTGTGGGGGGAGAAGGCTGGGAGGGTAGGAGGGGGCTGTAAAAGGATCAAGAGGCTGCCCGCGCCCAGACGTCTGGCCCCGCCGGACCCGTGTGTGTGTGTGTGTGTGTGTGTGTGTGTGGGCGCGCGCGCGCGCGCGCGCGTGTGCGCAGGGGGCTTCTCGTTTATGACGCTCCATTCTGGAATGGGTGTGAAGAACAAAGAGTCTGAACTGCCTTCTCTGAAGCTTGTGTGACAACAGAGTGTTCTCCCCTCCCCTGTCTCTCTTCTCTCCCCTTTGCCCCCTGTCGCCCCCAAACCCCGAGCCCCACAGACCCGGGGCGGGTGAGGGTGGGGGACCCCCTGAGCCCGGCCCACCCATTCACCCGCCAGCCCCAGAGCTCAGGCCCAGCTGCGGCTCTCTCAGCTCCGGAAAGTTTCCCCTCACTGTTTGCTTTGCTGCTGTTTAGTTTCTTAACCTTCAGAAATTTATACGCTATAAACTTTTATAGCGGTCATATTCTTTTATTGCTGCGCACACGGCATTGAATTCCTCTCCCGGCTTCTCGGTCTCGCACTCTCGCGGTCTCCCTCTCTGAATCTCTCGCTCTCTTTTATGATAACAGATTTCCCCATCTCCGGCTTCCCAGCCTCCGCATCTTCGCCTTTGTTTGCCTTTAAAGAAGCCACCCCGGCCTCGGGACCCAGACGCCGCCGCCGGAGGCTTCCCCAGGAGGCCTCGCCCCCTGCCCCGCCGCTCTCCGTCGGGTTCCAGCCGCGCCTGTGCCTTTCCTCTCGGCGGAAGCTTGCCTGCTCGGCTCACCCTCCGCGCCGGCGAGCTCCCGGGAGCCCAGGATGGGGAGGGAGCCTAGTCTACACAAGCTCTAAAGCCAGATTCATTTTATGACCCGAATGGAACTCTCCTTGAAGGAGGAGGTCTTGGGGGCCGTACCCAGGGCCTTACCCAGGAGCTTCGCCTTCTCCTGCCTTTGGCTATCCATCCGATTCTAGCTTTCGTTCGCTGGAGAGGGGTAGGCCTGGCCTTTTCACTTCCAGGCGCCTCTCACTCGGGCACGCATTGTTCCCACTTCTCCTCCCAACCCTCGGGGGCTCGGCGGGCTGCCGCGCCGCTCGGGTGGGCTTGGCGGGAGGCTCCCGCGGGCGGCCCAACCGGGTAGAAGCCCAATCCCAACGCCTGGCTGAGACATGCAAGGCCGCGGGGGACCTGCGGTCTTCCTGAGAGGCTCTGGCCGGGACACCACGGTCTGATAGGGACAAAAAGGTGCCTCTGGAAACCGAATTTAATTTTGGGATCCAACTGGGGAGCGATTTTTTCCCCTCTTGAGACACTTCGGTTCCACTCCCAATCTCCTCTCTCTGCCTATGGGAACTGCTTGCCCAGGCCTCTCCCTTTACTAAACCACAGACCTTGCAGAAGGCTGCTACCCGGTGGCTCAAATCCAAGCCTCAAATTCCAGGGGGCGGTCAGAACCCTCAGAGGTTCTCTCCTTCTGAGTGGAAGGAAGGACAGCCTGGCCTTCCTGAGGCCTCTCTCTACACCCAGGAGCCCAACTGCAGGGAATGGCTGAAGGAGTTAGCTTCTTCCCCCTTGCATGCTATTTTTAAGTGGCCAAACCCTGATGTTCTCAGGAAGCTGCTAGAGTAGCGGCTTCCAGGAGTAGCAAGGCAGGCCTTGCCTTCCCTCTTGCTCTGGAGTTGATAGGGAGGTCTCCAGTGCCACTTTGGAGAAAGATCTCATTGCTCCCTGCAGACCCAGACCCCTCTCCAAACCACTCATCTTCCCTTTCATCCCCCTCCAGTCTCCCAGCTCTCCTGCTGGAAGGCTCTTGCTCACTTTAAGCAGAGGTCTTGGGACCCTGGGTGCAGACCAGCTCTCAGCTCCACCAGGAAGCTTGCTTTGCGAGGTCTAAGGGGACTCCGCTTGGGCACGGAGTCTCTGTTTTTTCCAAGCTGCCCTCTTGGAACTAGGACCTCTACCTCTGGCCAGGTGAGGAGAACCAACACAGAATGAGACACAAGGAGAGGTTTATTTTCTAGAGTGATATATATTTTTTTGTTCTTTTTCTTGTTTTTTTTTTCTTCCAAAACAAACAATCAGAGCTCTAGGCCCCTCGCCCTCCCCTTTCCCACCCTCAACCCTCCCATATAAGCGACAACTGAAAACAGACAAGACGATCACCCCCAAAGAAATCACAAACACAGCACAATTTCACGACAGCCACCGACAAAGCAAAAAAGTTCTACTGGAATGTCCCCTTGCAGGGTCGGGAGAAGCATGAGCAAGAAGAGTTCACGGAATTGAAGGGGATTGGACAGAAGGGGGAGCAAGGGGAAGAAGGGAAGCAGAGACTAAGCTTCGGCCCGGATGCTTAGGTGCAATTTCGCCTCTTTCCTTTGCACCCGGGGCTGCTTTCCCCAGAAGCGAGCGCAGCAGCCGAGCAGACCGCCATCCAGGCTCGAGTTGCGGGAGGCAAAGCCCTGCACCGGGGCAGGTCTTGTTCTGCGCTGGTGCCGGCAGCCGCGGGGCCTGGGGCTCTTCTGCTTGGTTTGAGACGTGGGCAGGATGGGGAGGAATACGCCAGGCTCCCCGCGCTGGAGCCTGTGCTCCTCCCTGTCCTCCACAAGTTATCCCGGAATGGAGCTCGGAATCGATTCACAATAAATTCTCAGTAGGACTCTCCTGACCTGGCTTTCCTGCCTCTAGTAGGGTTGAGCTATCAGGGGATGGAGGGTGGATTGGGGGGGTGCTCTACAAGGGGCAGCTTGACTTGCTGGTGCAAGGTGGATGTGGCCGAACAGAGTTGATTTCAGAGCTGGGGAGGATGTGGAAGGATGCAGCGCTGGTGGAGAGCAAGAGAAGTTACAGTCTCTGTCAAGCAGGGCACAGATAAACAGACAGACACATTGTCAAGGCTTACGACCCATGATTTGACCTCCTTTTGTTGGAAGTAGAGGAAAACAACATGCAGAATTACACGTTTCCTGCAACAAAATGTGTGTGTGTGGAACACCTTCATAAGTCCTAGGAAACCTTCATGAGACACAGCTGCCTTTCCTTGCCCCTTCTAGCCACCAGCTTAGGGGCTGAATTTACCCCCATTTGCCCTTGAGTCCAGAAGGGGTACAGGTGGGGAGTCCAGAGATGGTATTATGATGCTGAGCCCTTTGGGCTTTAGAGTCTCATTCAGAAATGTGTTGCTAGACATCTTCTTGCTGTGTATTTGCGTCAAGGGTAAAATCTGGCCTTGCTGGTGGTCTGAGGGCTGTTCTGCCAGATTTGGGGTGCGATGGTCTGCATTTGGGGTGTCACTTCATTTGCATGTTGGCTGTAAGCTTTCCTCATTATTACTCTGGGCTCCAGGATTTATGTATGTGGGCTTCTGTTGGGCTGTATGCAGTTGGAGTGTCCCTGGGTGACTTTTGGATGGGTGCGGGTAGGGGAGATAGGTAGGCTGGAAGTGAGGGGTGGGACTTCCTAGAAAAATTAAGATTGCTAGGGGCTCGACTAGGGTCTCTCTCTCCTTAGGGCCCATCACCTTGTTAGAAGCCAACTACATGTCTACCTTCTAAATCAAGAAAACTTCCTTCTGAGGCTCAGGGAGAAGAGAGGGACAGGTAAGGGCAAAGGAAAGGAGATGCTCTAGAAGCAGAAAAGGACTTGGAGGAGAAAGACTCCCTTCCCCATTCACTTGAGTACCATCCCACACAGCCCTGGCCCAGCAGCCTTCACTTATAAATATGAGTGAGATGGGGAAGGGGCGGGGAAGGCTGGTGGGGGGGATCTTCACTCTTTGCCCTGTTCCTTATTCATTTTCTTCATTTTCATCCGCCGGTTCTGAAACCAGATTTTGACTTGTCTCTCACTCAGATTGAGGAGTCTGGCCACTTCGTGCCTACGGTCCCTGGTGAGGTACATATTGAACAGAAACTCCTTCTCTAGCTCCAGCGTCTGGTATTTGGTGTAGGGACAGCGCTTTTTCCGGGAAGAGCGAGCGTGCAGCCAGTTGGCGGAGGGGTTGGCTGAAAGAGAAGCAGCGATAGAATCAAAGAAAGGAAGGGGGGGATGAAAGGCCCCCATGTTCTCCTTCCAAGAGGATGTACCCTTGGCCTCCACTTCCCATCTTCATTGCAGAGAGGACACCTGGGCCTTCAAGTTCTCAGAAAGGGTCCCAGGGATGGGCTGGGAATTGCTATTGACTCATTCAGGTGAGAGTTACTGGGACAGAGTGGAGCCAAACAGGATTTCCAAAGCCTTGCCTGCCTCGGGTCCTCTCTCAATCTCTTTCTCCACTTGGGGTCCCCACTGATCAGGACTCAGGTCAAAGCCCAGCATGGCTAAAGTGCCCCCCCCCACACACACAGCAATCACCAGACTAACCAGAGGTGGTTGACCTGAAGGGTCCTGGCCTTGGGTCTGGGGGGATTAGAGTAGGGTTGAGCTGGGGGAGAGCAGCTTCTGTTCAGCCACCGCAGAGAGACCTCCTGGCTCTCCAATTCAGTCAGAGTACACCCTGACTTAATCACAAGCTTGCATCTCTTGGCCACATGGAAGCAGGCATGTGTGTCTGTAGATATCTCGTCCACCACCGCCAACACACCCCGCAAACATGGGTCTGCACTTAGAGACGCAAACATCCAGCACACTCCAATTCACATGCAATCCAACTGCAACCATTTATCAACTCCAGCCTGTGGACAAGGGAGCGCCGGGGGCTCACAGATAACTTATGGTTGCAATAGTCTCTCCTTTTCCGCTCCTGCTCTGCTCGCAGTTTGGTTAAAGCAAGTTCAGGGAAATTGGGAAACAAGATTGCTCCAATCACAGGGTGGGGAGCTGGTTGGTGTGGGGGTAACAGAAAGCCCTTCACAGCACCCCTAACTCCAACTGTCTCCATGTGGTGAGGAGGAGCAGAGAAAGGGGTAATTGAGTGGAAGGGGGGGAAGGAAAGAAAAATATAAACAGGCTTGTCTCTTTTTCACGGGCTCTCTCCCTACCTTCCTGCACTCAGAAAAGTTGCCAAATAAAGCAGAGCCAATTAAATATAACAGCCGCCCTTTGCTAGGTTCTTCTCCCCAAATGAAAAGCATTGAATATATTTTTTAAAAATAATCTGGTTCCTCCTACACTAAGTACCGTGTCTTACCAATTCGCAGTGCTATTTCCTTAATGTGATTGCCTGGGATGGGACCCGCATTAAATATGAAAGAGGAAAAAAACTGTTAATAATTGATCCTAGCCAAACCGCTGCCTTGCAGTAATGGGCTTTCCAGGCAGAGTTTGGGGGCTTGGGGTGGAGGTCTCTTTGGGTGTGAGCCGGGAGGTTTTAGGAAGAGCCCGGGTTACCCAAACACTCTTCCGGTTCCAAACGCCGGCAGGCTGGAAGAAGTAGCACCCTGCAGGGACCTCAGGGGAGGGGGGCAGTTCTCTATCCTGCAGCAGACCAATACCCCCCAAAAGGCCTGTGGGCCACTATGTTGATGGGAAATCTGGCAAGGCAAGCAGAGACAGAAAAAAAATCCGACCCTCGCTCCCCCAAAAGAGTAAGGAGTGAGGCTTGTTCTGGCCAGCCTGGGGGTTATTGTTTATAGAGCTGAGAACCCCCAACCAATTTGCCTTTCCCAACCTCACAAACCAGAAATAAGAGAATGCCCCCACCCCGCATCCTGCCAGCAGCACCTCTTGGAAATTAGCCAGACTTAGGTTCCTGGCGGGGTGCTTCTGAAGGAGTGGGAGATGAGGAGTAACTACCATCGGAGGGTAAAG
>PITA01034657.1:0-11352 GCA_004023965.1 Spilogale gracilis | reverse complement strand
AGATAAAGGAAATTTCTAAAGAAATTTTTATATGTTAGAGTAGACTTACAGGATAGAGGTTAGGCTAGGATTGTCTTTTGCCTTTAGCAGAGTATTAACATCCAGGCAGTTGAGACCCTAGAGGAATGTCACTCTGCCTGTTTCAAGGACTTGTCAATGGGCTGTAGGTAGTAAAGCAATTTAGTACTTTTTCTTCTGCCTTTGTTTCCCACATCAGTGCCTATGCCAGGAACCAAATGACTAGGGTATAATGTGGCAGGTTGCTGAGAGTTTGGGGTGGGCAGGCCACAGTCACCTTTCTGCAGTGATTTTCCTGCCGATGAGGAGCCTCTCTGGAGTGGGCAGTGCTCTTGTGTTCGACCAGCTCTCTTGGACCCACAGGCATGTGGCTTCTTCCTATCTCTGCTGTAGTCTCATGAGGCCTCCTGGGAACGTTTCTTCTGTGCCTCTTTCTCATGGAAAATCTCTTCCACGGCCCTGAGGATGGAGCGCCAGCCCCATAGGAAAGTCTGGAGAATATTGTTGCACCATGCCCCTCATCATGGGGATGATGAGACCCAGGCTCTGGTGAAGGTTGGGCAGAGCCTTGACTTGAGTATCCTGGGCCAGGAGCCTCAGGATGGAGCCAATTGATGGAATTTTAGACATTATACATGTTTCTCCCTTCTGGGGCTGAGGGTAGAAGGTAATGGCTGAGCACCATTCTCATGCAACAATGTTGGAAGCTGGGCCTGACCAAAGGGGGCAGCACCATCTCTACCCTGCTGCTGTGTATCCCTAGAAGATGGCCAAGATAGGCAATAGGGCCTGTGGGAGGATCCTGAACCCTTTCCTTCTTGGAGTTCAGCATGAAGCCTCTAGTTAGAAGCATGTGTGCCTTTCATTTGGAGAAATGGACAGTTTTGTGGGTAGATGATCAATGATTGGAGGTCTGCCACATAGAGTGTAGTGTTCTTTAGGTGGAATTTGGGGCATGGTTTGCTTAGGAGAGTGGAGAATAGAAAATGAGGGAAGAAAATAGACTGAAGAGTCTCAGCTTCCTTGTGGTGAGGTTTCCTTTCATGGACTGACGAATTTCCTGGGAAGTGGGCTCAGGTTATGCGGTGACTTTTGTGTCCGAAACATGGAGATGGGAGCCATGCCTTGTGCCTTTGAGATGCTTGCAGCCTCTCACCTCTACATGGCTCCCATCTGGTTGACAGCTTGAGAATGGCTCTGTATAACTGGCACGTGAGTGGTTCTCATTTTAGAAAGATTTCAGGCCAACTTAATGCTCCAGAAGACCAAACTCAAAGGCAAAAACTCCAGGGTGATCCAGCAAATGCCCGATTTTCCAGAACTAACTGTCCTCCTCGACTTGTCTCCTCACCTCTCCCCAGATCAGCATAGCCATCAAAGTTATTCTCATGTTGTGCAAAATGACAGCAATAATCACAGATGAATGATATGGGTCTACTCTGGAGAGGAGAATCTATTTGGAGGATGAGTCATTTAAAACATCCTGTGAGGCTGCTTTGGGCTTTATTTCCCATATGAAGAATAGCCATATGATTTAAAGAGCTCCTCAGTCCAATCATTAGTGTCGATTTTAAATGGCATTACTGCTCATAGGGTATTTTTGCTCTTTATCTAAAGCACTGTTTGGCAGAGGAATTCCTTTGAAGCCAGATCCAGGGAAGGGAGAGGTCTTGGAGACCATGTCAGTTTTCACCCTGCTGTGATTTTAGATGTCCTCTGCTTAGAAACAAGGGTCTACATGTTGTGTTTCTTAAGATCCCTTCTAAGTGTGTGGTTCTTATACCTTGAGGATTAAAATGGAAGACTGACCTGAGTGTGACATGGCTCGATAGTCTCTTCCAGCATCCTCTAGAGGCCTGGCCCATAGGGACATCATGATTTACCAGGGTGACCAGGTCACAGAAGGCCTTGCTATGGCATACTGCAATGTGTAGGCATTGTTCTGAAGGCCCCAGGGAGCCGCTAAAAGGTTTCATGCAAGAAAGTGGCAAGGAAGTTTAGTGCTATAGAAGGATGGCTCAGGTTTCCATGTGATGGATGGATGACACAAGAGAACCTAGGGCCACTAAGACTTTGTGGGAGGCCAGTGTGTGCCCAGGTGCCAGAAGACATGGTGGCTTGGACTCAAGCAGAGTTGGAAGGAGTGTAGAAAAGAGGCACATTCATGAATATCCAGGAGATAAATCTTAAAATCCATCAGGATGGACTGTGAGGTACTGAGGAAAAGTCTAGTTCCTGCCCTGGAAATAGTGATGTACTAAGTCAAGGTTGACTTTGGCCCCTCATTCTTGGGAGCGTGTTACTGAACACAAAGTCTCTAAGCCACTGGGAGGGAAACCTTGTGAAAAAACAGAGGGAAGAGCCTGAGCAGAAAGAATAGTGGGAAGGAAATTCAAACCAATATTTTGAACTATTTCTTTTTATCATCACTTCCCAGACAATGTCATTATTCTAAATTAAAAGAGAGCAATTCAATTCATTTTCTATTTGTGGTTGCCAGCCCCATGAATACTTGATGGTTTTGGATTACAAAGCTTCCAGCAGTGGCTCTCATGCGGTCAATAGAATGGAGGGCAAGGAGAGGCCCGTTTGGAGGTATTGATAGGCTGTGTACCTCCTCATGTGTCTCTTGCTTCAATAGCAACTATTTTGAGCAGAGTTCTTTCTGAAGCTCTGGCAGGGTGAGGAAAATGAGCATTCTTCCTTCTTCCAGGGCTGGCTGTCAGAGTTCTGGAAATGATCTATTGTGGCAAATGGCAATGGCTTCAGGTTATGTGGGAGGACTGCCGCCCTCACATAGGTAATTATCTCTGCTCTTTAATGGTGATTGCAAGGGGATGGGGAGCTGATCCGAGTAATGGGAACATGACTGACTAGATGAAGTTATGTTTTTTCTCTGTGCATTGTTGTTTAGATTTCTTGTAAAACAGTGAGTTGTATTAATCAGAGACATGCCTACCAGGAGCAAGATAACTGGTCTGGAAGAGCTTAGCGACATGGCAAAACTTGTCACAGACATTGCTATGGACTGAATTGTGCACCCCTCAAATTCATAATCCCCCAATGTGACTGTACTTGGAGATAGGGCTTTTAGATGGAGGTAGCTAAGGTTAAATCAGGTCATAAGGGAGGAGTCCTAATTTGAAGGACTGGTGGCCTTAAAAGAAGGGAAGGAGAGAGAGAGGATCCCTCCATGCACACATATTGAGGAAAGGCCACATGAGGACACAGCGAGAAGGTAGCCACCTTTAAGCCAGAAAGAGGGCTCTCAGCAGAACCCAGCCATACTGGCACCGTGAACTCCAACTTCTAGCCTCTCCAGAACCATGAGAAAATAAATTTCTGCTGCTTAAGCCACCTAGTCTGTAATGTTTTGGTATGGCAGCCCAAGCAGACTAAGACAGATAGGTAGACTAGGACAGACAGGTAGATATGAGGATAATTCAATCATAGTATTTATTTGAACAAAAGAAAGCTGCTCTCATGGTACTAAGTTTGAGATCAGCAATAAACACTGATTCTCCTGGATTTAGATTTTTGTACAATGAAGTACCACATATCTTGCTCAGTTTTAGAATTTGCATAAACATTATGAGCTCTAAAAAAAATTTAAACTTAATTTACATCTAAAGTTGGCAAATGGCTGACATGTTCCCGAGATGACTTCTGAATTCTTTTAGGGAAAGTAAATCCGCTTCTCCCCAAGTTTGAGTTCTTTTCTGAGACTAAGTTAGAATTGGGGAAAGCCAGGTGCTTCATGCTATTTTTGTTTCTGTTCTGTGAGATTACTTTGCCTGTAACTGTCTTTTAGTCAGCCCTATCTTCTCCCCAAGAACAAGGTAGGAAGGCAGGGCCAACTCTGTGTCACCTGGGTCATGAGGGAGTGCTGGGTGTGCTTAGCCTGTGCGCTCTGCTGCTTCCTCATTAGGGAAGTGGCTGCCATTTCTGTCACCCTCTGGGGAGACATTGCTGGCATGAAGTCCATTCTTCAACCCAGTGTACGTGCAAAGGCAAAGAACCAGAGAAGCAATAAAAAGAAGGAGGGACAAAATATCTTCTAGAGCTGATCTATGATCCAGTGATTGGAGAACCTAGCCAATGACTAATAATCATGGGACCTTGAGACCCTGGACGTTGAGCTAGACACTATAGAAGGACACTAGAGAAGGAGAAAGCTTGGGTCCTGCCCTCAAGGAGCTTGTGGTTTCCTTGAAAAAACAAGACCCACAGAAGCCACGACAAGTCCAAGTAGGGGTCTTCACAGGATATCATCCTCTTGTGAGGCCAAAACAAGCCTGTCCCTAAGCAGATATTAGAAATTTATGTCAAACCCAAATCTGTCATTCTTTCATATTAAATGGTACTCCGCCCAACTCTTATTTCTGGTTCCTATTTCTATAGATATTTAAGAAGCAACCTGGATTTTAGGACTAGAGGTAAGTGGTTCTAGTAAAAAGAGTAATCATTACACAGTGGTCTTGAATAATGACCTTTTCCTGACCTCTCCATAGTCCCCTTACAGGTTACCTCATATCTAGCACATTACATTTCTAACTGATTTCATTCAGCAAACACAATAGGGAATCTATTTGGTGCCAAGCCTTGTGCCAGGCACTGTGGGAACTAATGAATGAGACACAGTCTCCTCCTGAGGGGCTAAGTGTTTAGTGAGGGAGAGAGATAAGCCAGTCAGTACTCTCAAGTGCTTTGTTCTATGTTGGGGGGGGTAGGAATGTGCTCTGGGACTTTCCTGCCATAGAAAGGTCACTTTTGACTCTGGTCAAAGAAGATGACATAAAACATTAAGCCTCAGTGGCAGTCATCCGTAAGTTGCTATAGTGCTTGTGGTTTGCTGTTTCTGGCTTCCATGCTATGGGAAATGACCAGTTTGGTCACTTGGCTAACTTCTTAGGGCAGAGAGCATTTTCCACAGAAAGCTCTGGGCAACTTCTGTCATACACGCCTGTTGGAATCTGCTCATCGGTCAGTGACAGATAGGAGATTTAACAGCACCATTGTTCATCTGATCAATAGCTCAGAATGTGGAATAGAAGGAGCCCTTAGTTCTTGTATTAGAAACATCGTCTGTAGCAACTGCATACACAGTAGCCAAAGTCTTTAGATGCTGGACTCCGGTGCCAGTTTTCAGCTTTCATTACTGACGTTGAGCAATACCACATTCACACATGGGGAAAGATGTGGGCTGGTACTAGTCAAGCCAGACCATGTTGTACATCTCTGTTGAAGTGTGGTCTGCTTCCCATGGGACTGAGGAAGAATTTCCCAAGTTCTGTACTGCCTCAGTGTAGAGAAAGAGAAAGAGAGAGAGAGAGAGAGAGAGAGAGAGAGAGAGAGAGACTGAGGAAGAGTGAACACCCATTTGGACTAGGAGGGAAAAATAGAAAAGATGACCTCTAAAAAGCCAGCTCCTTTAAACAAACACAGTTCCTCATGGCATCTGTGTTGACTGGCATTTAAAAGCAATGTGGATTTTGGAGTTGGTACAGGGTAAGTTGAACTGATCCCATCTCTGACCTTCAGAATTTGTTATGTATCATCAATGTTGTCAACCCAAATAACCAACAAGTAAACTTTCCATCATGTGCTGCTTATGAACTGGAAAAATAACCAATACAACCCAAATGTTTGACTTCGTTCTGCCCATATGAAACCATACCCTCCTGTTAAAGTTGAACCAGCAAAGAAAGCTCTGTAAAGTAGATGCTGTAGGATTCCCAGGACTTCCAGATGAATTCATATTCTCCTTCTCGCTCTAGCTTTCCCCCTCCCTCCATCTCCTCCCCCATTGACCTCTCCTGCCACTTCTTGAAAAGGAAAACTTACCAAGCACACAGGGACCCAAAGAAGAGCAGGATTCTACCAACTTAAAGAGCTTGAGCCTCTGCAACCATTTAGGGACAGTTGGGTGAAAAATTGTTGAGGAGTTCTTTTCCTCATTGTCCCTAACTCATTAGTTATTTCACACTAAAGGTTAAGGTAAGAAGTACAGCAATTTTATTTCATCCAGGAGGAGCCTCTTGGCAGAAGTGGTTTTTTTTTCTTTATAACATGTTTCTCCATTAGGAGAGAAATGTGAGTGCTGAAAAGTCTGGTATGCAGCAAAGCAAAGAGAATTCCTTTCAGAAGCAACAGAAATGGCGGTTATGAAGTGAGTTAGAAGTCTCAACTCCCTATTCTTGGTTAAAGCAGCATCCTCAACCTCCTGTCAATTTTAGAGAAGCCATTTGTGATCTCTGCAGAACACGCTAGGCCACAATGACAGGGACTGTAGAGGATATTTTGATTGTATTTGTTGTTGTAACAAAAGACTTTGATTTCTAGTTCCAGAAAAGCCTAAATCGACATGAAGAGTGAATACATTTTTCATCACTTGCTCCATTTCGTCAATTTTAAGATGTGCATTTTCTCTGTTTTTCATACCTTAATGTCTCTGTAATTCATGGCGTGGTGCAGTTCCTGTCAGCCAGAGAGCAGTCATGATATGTCATCATCTGTGCATGTGAAAACTTGGTCTTAGCTGTTCATATTTTCACTTCAGTGAGTTATGAAGTTATAAACGTTTTGTTGCTGCATATGTTAGGTTTCGTTGGCATTTAGATTTTTTTTTAGATTTTATTTATTTATTTGACACAGAGAAACACAGTTAGAGAGGGAATGCAAGCAGGGGAAGTGAGAGAGGGAGAACAGGGAGCCCCATGCGGGGCTCGATCTCAAGAATCCGGGATCAGTACCTAAGCTGAAGGCAGATGCTTAACGACTGAGCCGCCCAGGCACCCCTAGAATTGTTTCTAATAAAAGATTACATTATGCTTTCATATTGAAACAAACACAAAAGAACAGAGGTATTTAAAATTTCTCTAAATGAAGCAAATATCTGTCACCAGAGAAATGACCAAAATTCCATATTTCTTGCCTAACGACAACCACGTACTTTATGAAAATACTTCTTAAGCTTTTAATGTGCATACAAATGTGCATACAAATCACGTGAGAATCTTGTTAAGATTATTTGGTAGATCTGGGGTGGAGCTCGAGGGTCTTCTTTCGTAGCTAGTGTCCAAGTGATGTTACTAGTACAGGCCCAGACCATACACTGAGTAATAAAGCTTTAACAAAGCTCTACAGGAAGTTAATTATAAATAAATGAAGCTGTGCTCATTTTATTACTGAATTATATACAATGGATTGTGTATCTCATGATGAGTCATGGTACTAAAGACATGATAAATACCAAATCCCCAGGAATTGAGTGAAAGAAATTTTACAACCATAATGGTGCATCTGATTTCTTGTGTCTCATGAGGCTGTTGATGAAGGATCATGTCATAGTTTAAGTAAGGTACCAAAAATAGTAAGTCTTATAATCAAATGGTCTTAGATTTAATGAAATACAGTGATATGCACACATCATTCATTGTCTTTATATAAATCATGAAGCACTTTGTTTCAATTCTAAGTACTATATGGATTCTTTTTCTGCATCTTGTCAAGAGAGCCAATGCAATGGCATTATGCTCAGAAAACATTAACGCAACAAGACAGGGATGCCTCTGTGATTCAGTTGGTTAAATGTCTAACTCTTCATTTCAGCTCAGGTCATGTTTTCAGGGTTGTGAGGTCAAACCCTTGCTTAAGATTCTCTCTCCCCTCCCCTACTTAAACAACAGCAACAACAAAACAGAAGAACACAATCTTAAAATAAATGACTTCAATTTCTTTCAAATTTCTGCCCTCTCTTTTTCAGTCTACCCTCTTCTAACAAGAAGAATAATATACTACAACTTTTAAAGTGGGTAGGCAGAGAGGCAAAGGATCTTAAGTAGCATCCAGTCTCATAACAAAGCTGTCTGATCAAATAACCAGATAGGATAAAGAAAATGTTGGGCCAAAAAATAATGTTCTGGTACCAACAGGTGTGAATAGCCCATTTAATATGCTACTTCAAACAAAAGTTATTCGGCAAGGCCTGGGCTCTTAACTACCAATTTTGTCTTTATAATGATCCTATGAGCATGAGAAGAAAGCTACTTTTATGTGTCAAGTGCTGTAGTATAACCAGGTAGATGACAATGAGAATTTCTAGTCTCATAGCTCTTCAGCTCTCGTTGTCATTCAGAAAGTTTAATATTCCAAGACATCTATCATCAGCTTTTTTCCCCCTGAATAAAGCATAGCAAGTTAAAGTAGATTGATGAGGCAAAAATTGGAGTTTGGAGATGCTGTGGGGCAGGCTGTTAGAGGGAAGGAAACTGCAGAATTAGAGTGAACATACTGAGCTTTTCAAATGTTCAGTTATTATCCTGGAAAGATCATGTTTTAGGAATAAGGATCACTTCCTAGACTGGGGACCATACCTTGAGATTAAGGAAAAACAAGCAAACACACAAAGGCAAAACTGGACCAGCCCCAACAAAGAATAAAACCAAAGTCCATAAAGATACATTATTTAACTATCTTACATAACAATAGCAATACCCTTTAAAGAAATATGACATTATTCAGGACTTTATCAGACATCATTGACAGTGTTAGGAATACAAGAAAAAATTACTGAATGTACTAAGAAGCAGTAAAATGTGACTGCTAGTTAAGAAAAGAATGAAGACCACAAGATAACCCAGATGTTGTAATTAGCAAACAAGGATTTTAAAATTGTTACTACAAATATATTCAGGAACTTAAAGGAAGAGGTGGATGTAATGAGGTAACATATGGAAACTATAAAAGCAAAGTGGAAATTTTAAAGTAGAAATTTAGTACTTAAAGTGAAAAATTCCCTAAACTGGATTAGATCAGAGCTCCAGAAGAAAGGGTTAGTAAACTTGAAGAGAGATCAATAGAAATGATTCAGTCTGAAGAACAGAGAGAAGAAAGACTGTGCAAACTAAACAGAGACATGCTTACCTATGGGATAATAGTAAGCAGTTTAATAATAAGGTAATTGGAGGCCTATCGGGATATGAGAGAGGGAATGAAGCAGAAAAATACTTTTTTAAAAAAGATTTTATTTATTTATTTGACAGAGAGAGAGAGATCACAAATAGGCAGAGAAACAGGCAGAGAAAGAGGGGGAAGCAGACTCCCTGCTGAGCAGAGAGCCCGATGTGGGACTCGATCCCAGGACCCTGAGATCATGACCTGAGCTGAAGGCAAAGACTTAACCCTCTGAGCCACCCAGGTGCCCCGAAGAAGAAAAATACTTTAAGAAATAATGGCTTAAAGTAAAAAATCTTTAAGAAAAAATTTAAGAAATTTTGCAGATTTGTTGAAAATACATCAACCTCAGATCCAAGAAGTTCAGCATTCCCCAAGCAGAATTAACTTTTTTTTCTAAGATTTTATTTATTTAACAGAGAGAAACACACCCAGAGAGGGAACACAAGCAACGGGAGTGAGAGAGGGAGAAGCAGGCTTCCCACTGAGCAGGGAGCCTGATGTGTGACTCGATCCTGGGTCTCTGGGATTATGACCTGAGCCGAAGGCAGTCGGGTCAACTGAGCCACCCAGGCACCCCTTAACTTTTTTTAAAAAAAAAGATTATTTACTTATTTATTTATTTGGGAGAGAGAGCAATAGTGGGGGAAGGGGCAGAGGGAGAGGGAGAAGCAGACTCCCTACTGAGCAGGGAGCCTGACATGGGGCTTGGCTTGGTCCTAGGACCCTGAAATCAGGACCTGAGCTGACAGTGGATGCTCATTCAGCTGAGCCACCCAGGTGCCCCAGGAGGATTCACTTTTAGAAACTCCATGTCTAGACGCATCACAGTCAAGCTGCTGGGTATAAATGAAAAAGAAAAATCGTCTGCCTTAGGGAAAAACCTACAGTACACAACAAAGGAATGATAATATAAATAATAGCTGACTTATTGTCAGAAAGAATGGAATCCAAACTACTAGAACTCATACAACAATTCGGTAATGTGGCAGGATACAAAATCAATGCACATAAATCAGTTTCATTCTTATACACTAACAATGAAAAAATAGAAAGGGAAATCAGAGAATCAATTCCATTTACTATAGCACCAAAAACTATAAGATACTTAGGAATAAACCTAACCAAAGAAGTCAAGGATCTGTATTCGAGGAACTACAGAACATTCATGAAAGAAACTGAAGAAGACACAAAAAGATGGAAGAGCATTCCGTGCTCATGGATCGGAAGAATAAACATTGTCAAAATCTCTATACTGCCCAGAGCAATCTATACTTTCAATGCCATTCTGATCAAAATTCCACCAACATTCTTCAAAACATTGGAACAAACAATCCTAAAATTTATATGGAACCAAAAAAGACCCTGGATCGCTAAGGAATTGCTGAAGAAGAAAAGCAAAGCTGGGGACATCTCATTACCTGACCTCAGGCTTTATTACAAAGCTGTGATTACCAAGACAGCGTGGTACTGGCACAAAAACAGAGAAATAGACCCATGGAACAGAGTGGAGAGTCCACATATGAACCCACAAATCTATGGCAAATCATCTTTGACAAAACAGGAAAAAATATCCAGTGGAAAAAAGACAGTCTCTTCAATAAATGGTGCTGGGAAAATTGGACAGCTACTTATAGAAGAATGAAACTAGACCACTCTTACACCACACACAAAGACAAACTCGAAATGGATGAAAGACCTCAACGTGAGGCAGGAATCCATCAAAATCCTGGAAGAGAACATAGGCAGCAACCTCTTTGACATCGGCCACAGCAACTTCTTTCAAGACACGTCTCCAAAGGCAAAGGAGACAAAAGTGAAAATGAACTTTTAGGACTTCATCAAAATAAAAAGCTTCTGTACAGCAAAGGAAACAGTCAACAAAACAAAGAGGCAACCCACAGAATGGGAGAAGATATTTGCAAATGACACTACAGACAAAGGGCTGGTATCCAAGATCTATAAAGAACTACTCAAACTCAACACCCAAAAAGAAGAACACATCAAAAAGTGGGCAAGAGACATGAAGAGGCACTTCTCCATAGAAGATATACAAATGGCTAACAGACACATGAAAAAATGTTCAGCGTCACTAGCTATCAGGGAAATTCAAATCAAAACCACACTGAGATACCACCTTACACCAGTCAGAATGGCCAAAATTAACAAGTCAAGAAACAACAAGTGTTGGAGAGGCTGCGAAGAAAGGGGAACCCTCCTACACTGTTGGTGGGAATGTAAACTGGTGCAGCCGCTTTGGAAAACAGTGTGGAGATTACTTAAAAAATTAAAAATAGAGCTACCCTATGACCCTGCAATTGCACTACTGGGCATTTACCCCAAAGATACAGATGTAGTGAAAAGAAGGGCCATATGTAC
>PITA01034656.1:0-11359 GCA_004023965.1 Spilogale gracilis | reverse complement strand
GAAAAGAAGGGCCATATGCACCCCAATGTTCATCGCAGCAATGGCCACAATCGCCAAACTGTGGAAAGAGCCAAGGTGCCCATCAACAGATGAATGGATAAAGAAGATGTGGTACATATATACAATGGAGTACTATGCCTCCATCAGAAAGGATGAATATCCAACTTTTGTAGCAACATGGACTGGACTGAAAGAGATTATGCTGAGTGAAATAAGCCAAGAAGAGAAAGTCAAATATCGCATGGTTTCACTTACTTGCGGTGCATGAGGGGTAACCTGGAGGACAGTGGGAGAAGGAAAGCAAATGGGAACTAGGGTAATCTAGGGAGGGAAACGAAACAACAGAGACTTTGGACACAGAAACAAACTGAGGGACTGGAGGGAGGGGGGTGGAGGGATGGGAGAGCCTGGTGGTGGGTACTGGGGACACCTAAAGCGTGGAGCACTGGGTGTGGAGAATGGGGAATGAATCTTGGAACACCGGAAAAAAAAATTGTAGTTACAATAAAAAAAAAAAAAAAGGAAAAGTGCTATTAAGGAGGGCATGTGTTGTGATGAGTACTGGTTGTTATACATAACTAATGAATCATTGAACATTACATCAAAAACTAATGATGTCCTATATGTTGGCTAACTGAATATAATAAAAAATAAAAATTTTAAAAAAGAAAAGAAAAAAAAACCCAATGTCAAAAGTCCTTTTGCAATGCCAGTAACGGAATAATTGAGATGGAGGCATTCATGCCTTTGCATTATGAGCTGATCCCCCATGTTCTTCACCCACATCTGGGATGTTTCTCTCTAATCTTTTCCCCCATAAGTTCTTAACTCTCTTCTCATTTGAGTTTACCTTACAGATCATGTTGAGAAAACATTTGATGCTTTTTCACAGCCAAAGAAATGGAGGCACACATGCACACAACTTTAGTTCTTGCCTGAAGTTGTACATGATACTGCAAAACCAGAACTTGAGGCTCTGCACTGCCAGGAAGGTTCCTCCTCCCCTGCCCCCTCCCCAGGAGCTGCACTGTGCAACTTACAGTAACTATTTGCCTGCAGTCCCGAATGAATATCATTAATATTAATGTTATTAACACCCAGGAATCTATTTTAAGGTGCTCTGAGATAGCAATATGCTCACATGCATTATTTTCTTTCAGGTATTTCAATCATTTATAATATGTAGCCAATAACTATTTCATTATAAATGGATTAGTGAGCACATTAGGATTATTACTACCTGTAGTTGCCACCCTTGGGAATCTTTTATTCTTGGTCCTTTATTAAGAACTTCAAAACCCCTGACATAAGGTCAAGTAAATCAGATTAGCTGAAATTGGTTGCTGGGGCATTATAATGGCCCTAAATCACAAATTTTGGTTCATTATTTATAAGCCTTTTCAATATTACTATACATTAGCAATAAAATAATCCAGCCTCAAAATCAAGGATTACCAATTTATCCTACATAAATTTACAAAGCAATATTACCTTCTAAGCAAAAGATAAAGTGACTTAAAATCTACTGACAGATATGTGCAAATGCTCTAGCACCAGTTCTAATATCGCTAAAAGAGAAAACACTGCAAGAATAGTAAACAAACTCATAGCTTCCTTTCTCTTATTTACTTTCAGACAAGCATATAAAATATTACCAATAACCAGAGAATGTAACTCAGTTCATTCCTACTTGGATTCCCAATTGTGCTTGCGTCAGGCAACAAAAATGCTTAAATCATTTTCAACAAACTGCTGGAATGTTTCCCTACCACTTTGCATGAAAAGATGACATCTTGCAAGGTAATAAGCTATTTGTGCAAATCTGAAATATATGTGACTTTGGTTAATATTTCTAGGTGATAAATGTCAGTAATTATTTAATATATGTATATACACAGCAAGAAAATCAAAGTAAAAGCACATGTGAAATTAAGCTTCAGTTTGAACATTAAGATTCCCTGAAACTAATTTTTTCTTCCCTTTTGTGGTATTTTAATAAAATTTTAAATGAGACTTAAAATTACTATTTTTGGTTTTATATTACTGCTGATAATCTTCCTGAATATATTATGCCTGTCCTTTCTGCCCTGTTAGGTCTCTGGATAAGTAGGTTTGCTACCAGCTGTATGTTTCTACCCTTGTAGGTTACAGACCTCTTGTCATCAGGTGCTTTCAAGATTTTCTCTTTATCTCTGAAATTTATAAGATTTAGAATTATATGTTGAGGTGTTGACTTATGTCCAAAATCTACTTTGTCTGAAATAAATAAAACCACTCCAGTTTTCTTTGGGTTAGGACAAAAAAAAAAAAGCATATTTTTCCCCATGCTTTTACTTTAAACCTATTTATGCCTTTATGTTTAAAGTAGGTTTTACAAATGACACTATAGATAAAGTGCTGATATCTAAGATTTACAAAGAACTTCTCAAACTCAATACCTAAAAAACAAATAATCAAGTCAAAAATTGGGCAGAGCACATGAACAGACACTCCTCCAAAGAAGACATACAAATGGCTAACAGACATGTGAAAAAATGTACATCATCATTAGCCATCAGAGAAATTCAAATGAATATCACACTGAGATGTCAACTTATACCAGTTAGAATGGCAAAAATTAACAAGGCAAGAAACACTAAATGTTTGAGAGGTTGTGAAGAAATAGTTTCTCTTGGTGGGAATGCAAGTTGCTGGGGAGGTAAGATGGTGCAACCACTTTGGAAAATAGTGTGGAGTTTCCTCAAAAAGTTAAAAATAGAGTTCCCCTATGACCCAGAAACTGCACTACTACTGGGTATTGACCCCAAAGATACAGATATAGTTAAAAGAAGGGTCACATGCCCCCCAATGTTATAACAGCAATGTCCACAATAGCCAAACTGTGGAAAGAGCTGAGATGCACTTCAACAGCTGAATGGATAAAGAAGATGTGGTTCATAGATACAATGGAATATTACCCAGCCATCAGAAAGGATGAATACCCAACTTTTGTATCAAAATGGATGTAACTGTAGAAGACTATGCTAAGTAAAATAAGTCAAGCAGAGAAAGTCAATTATCATATATCATATGGTTTCACTTATTTGTGGAACATAAGGAATAGCATGGAGGACATTAGGAGTGTGAAGGGAAAAGTGAAAATGGGGAAATTGGCAGAGGAGGCCAATCATGAGAGACCATGGACTCCAAGATACAAACTGAGGGTTTTAGAGGGGAGGGGGATGGGGGATGGGTTAGCCCAGTGATCGGTATTAAGGAGGGCATTACTACTTGGAATGTAGTATAAGAATTTTACATTGGCTGTCCTACCATAGTCTGCATGTTTGTGTTCCTCAGATTCATATGTTGAAATTCTAACGTCCAATGTGATGGTATTTGGAGGTGGAGCCTTTGGGAGCTTTTTGACTCATGAAGATGAAGCCCTTATGAATTGGATTAGTGTTCTTATAAAAGAGACCCCACAGAGTACCCTAGCCCCCTCTGCCTTGTGAGGGCACAATGAGAAGGCTGTGATCCAGAAGATAGTCCTCACCCAACCATGCCAGCACCCTCATCTCAGACTTTCAGCCTCCAGAACATTAAGAAATAATTTCTGTCATTTGCAAGCCACCCACCCTGTGGCATTTTCTGATAGTAGCACAAACAGACTAAGGCATGTTCTTTGTGCCTTCTGTTATACGATTTACTTTTACATAGGCTATAAACACACAATACATTGTTATAACTTTTGCTTTAAACAGATTTTAAACAGATAAGAGAAGGAATTAAAAGTAAATGTTTTATTTTACATATATTTATTCTATTTCCAATGCTCTACATTTCTTTGTGTGGATACTAGTTTCTGGCTATATAAACTTCCTTCTGTCTAAAGAACTTCCTTTTACATTACTTGTAGAGTAAGTCTACCGACAGTGAGTGTTCTTAGTATTTATCTGTCTGAAAAAGTCCTGACTTTTGAGGAATATTTTTGGCAAGTACAGAATTGCTCAATGGTAGTGCTTTTCTTCAGAACTTAAAAAAGTCATGGTTTCTGATGAGAACGTGATAATCCTTATCCTTGTTCTTTATAGATGACTTGCATTTTTTTCTTGTGTTGCTTTCAATATTTTGTTTTTGTCTTTGGTTTTCAGAAGTTCAACTATGATATGTATAGGTGTGTTTTCTTTTTTCCTTTTCCCTTTTCTCTTTTGAGGTATAGATTTATCCTGTTTGAATCTATACTTTCAATGCCATTCTGATCACAATTCCACCAACATTTTTCAAAGCACTGGAACAAACAATCCTGAAATTTATATAGAACCAAAAAGGACTCCGAATTGCTAAGGAATTGTTGAAGAAGAAAAAAAAAGTTGATGGCATCACATTATCTGACTTCAGGCTTTATTACAAAGCCGTGATCACCAAGACAGCATGGTACTGGCACAAAAATAGACAAATAGACCAATTGAACAGAGTAGAGAGTCCAGATACGAACCCACAAATCTATGGGCAAATCATCTTCGACAAAGCAGGAAAAAATATCCAGTGGAAAAAAGACAGTCTCTTCACTAAATGGTTCTGGGAAAATTGGACAGCTACGTATAGAAGAATGAAACTAGACCATTCTCTTACACCACACACAAAGGCAAACTTGAAATGGATGAAGACCTCAACGTGAGACAGGAATCCACCAAAGTCCTGGAAGAGAACATAGGCAGTAATCTCTTTGACATCGGACACAGAAACTTCTTTCAAGACACGTCTCCAAAGAAAGGCAAAGGAGACAAAAGCAAAAATGAACTTCTGGGACTTCATCAAAATAAAAAGCTTCTGCACAGCAAAGGAAACAGTCAACAAAACAAAGAGGCAACCCACGGAATGGGAGAGGATATTTGCAAATGACACTACAGACAAAGGGCTGGTATCCAAGATCTATAAAGAACTACTCAAACTCAACACCCAAAAAGAAGATGAACACATCAAATAATGGGCAGGAGACACGAAGAGGTATTTCTCCATAGAAGACATAAAAATGGCTAACAGACACACGAAAAATGTTCAGCGTCACTAGCTATCAGGGATTTTCAAATCAAAACCACATTGGGATACCACCTTACACCAGTCAGAATGGCCAAAATTAACAATACAGGAAACCACAAGTGTTGGAGAAGCTACAGAGAAAGGGGAACCCTCTTAAACTGTTGGTGGGAATGCAAGTTGGTGCAGCTGATTTGGAAAACAGTGTGGAGGTTCCTTAAAAAATTAAAAACAGAGCTACCCTATGACCCTGCAATTGCACTACTGGGCATTTGCCCCAAAGATACAGACGTAGTGAAAAGAAGGACCATATGTACCCCAATGTTCATCACAGCAATGGCCACAATCGCCAAACTGTGGAAAGAGCCACGGTGCCCATCAACAGATGAATGGATAAAGAAGATGTGGTCCATATATACAATGGAATATTACGCCTCCATCAGAAAGGATGAGTATCCAACTTTTGTAGCAACATGGACTGGATTGGAAGAGATTATGCTGAGTGAAATAAGCCAAGTAGAGAAAGTCAAGTATCATATGGTTTCACTTACTTGTGGTGCATAAGGAGTAATATAGAGGACAGTGGGAGAAAGAAAGGAAATGAGAAGTAGAGTAATTCATAGAGGGAAACAAAACATGAGAGACTTTGGACTTAGAAACAAACTGAGGGTCTTGGAGAGGAGGCGGTGGGGGGATGGGTGAGCCTGGTGGTGGGTATTGAGAGCACGTATTGCATGGAGCACTGACTGTGGGGCATAAACCATGAATCTTAGAACACTGGAAAAATAAAATAAAAAAATTGAAAGATGAAAAAAAAGAAATGCAAATTCTAAGGCTTCTCCCTAAAATATTAGCAAATTACCCTCACTGCATATAAAAAGAACTATCTGTATATTTATTTAAAGATTACACATCTATTAAAATGATGGGGATGAAGAGCTTATAAACATATGTAAATAACAATGTAATGTGAACAGTGAGAGGCATTAATAAACACGGAATGCCCACAATGTAAGCAGATGTGTTTGGCAAAAAGCAATAGGCATTAAAACAATAGAAGCAAAACATGTTAACAATTTGTAGGTGGGTGGAAGGGTCACAGCTGATCTTTCTCTGTGCCCTCAAAATCTTTAATGAAGATGTATTACTTTTAATATGAAAAAAAGCCAGGAGAAATGCATGTTAGTTAATATTTCCTTGTGAAGTGTTCTTTTGCGATTTGGATTTCTTGAAAGATAAAAAGCAAAAAAGTGAAACCAAAAAAAGAGATTTATCCTGCTTGGTGTTCTCTGAGTTTTTGGATCTGTGATTTTGTATCTGTCACTGGAAGCTTTCCTCTTAAGACTGGGAGCAAGGCAAGAATGTATGTTCTTACCACTCCCATTCACCATTGTACTGGAAGTCCTAGCTAGCTCTTCAAGGCAGGAAAAATACAAAGCATACAGATTAGAAAAGAAGAATTAAAATGTCCCTATTTGTTGATGACATAATTGTCTTTGCTGAAAATCTTGCAAAGAAAAAGTCCTAGAACATGAGAGAGTTCAGCAAGTTTGCTGGATATAAAGACAACACACAAAAATAAATTGTATTTCTATATACTAGAAATGAACAACTGAAAACTGAAATTGTAAAGAATAATATCCTTTATAATGGTTCTTCAAAATGAAAAACTTAACTATAAATCTAATAACAACTAGTATAAGATCTCTGTGTTGAAACTTGAAAAATGCTGAAGACTGGAATCAAAGAAGACCTAAATAAACAAAGAGACATACTACAATCATGATTTGGAAGACTCAACATAGTAAAGATGTCAATTCTCCCAAACTGATCTACATAGTTAATGAAATTTAAGTAAAAATTCAAGTAGGAGTTTTTGGGATATTGACAAGCCGATTCTAAAATTTGTATGTAAAGACAAAGGAACTAAAACAACCAAAATAACTTGAAAAAGTAAAATAAATGTTGGAGGAATTGCACTACCCTATTTTAAGAATTAATATAAAGCTAGTCTAATCAAAACAGCACAGTATTGGTAAAGCAATATGCTCAAAGATCCACCAGACAGAACAGAGTGTTTAGAACTATGCCTCCACATATACAACCAATTGATTTTTGACAAAAGTGCATAAACAATTCAATGGAGTTATATTATTCTTTGCAACAGATGGCACTGGAAAAACTGGATCTCACACACAAAATAATTAAACTTGACCTAATCTTCACATTTAATAGAAAAATTACTTTAAAATATATCACAGATCTAAATGTAAAATATAGATCTTTCAATTTTTTAGAATAAAACACAAGAGAAAATATTCATGATTTGGGAAAAAGAAGAATTCTTAGACATGTTCCTTTTTTAAAAATTTTTGTGAAGATTTTATTTATTTGACAGAGAGAAACACAGCTAGAGAGGGAACACAAGCAGGAGGAGTGAGAGAGAGGGAGAAGCAGGCTTCCCGCCAAGCAGGGAGCCTGATGCGGGGCTCGATCCCAGGTCCCCAGGAACATGACCTGAGCTGAAGGCAGTCGCTTAGCCAACCGAGCCACCCAGATGCCCCAACATGTTCTGTTTTTTAAAACATTTAAAAAAATTTTAATTACAGTATAGTTAACATTCAGTATTATGTTAGTTTCATGTATACAAGATAGTGATTAAACAAATCCATACACCACCCAGTGCTTATCACAAGTGTACTCTTTAAATCCCCATAGACATGATCCATTTTTTTAAAACAGATAAATATTTTTTTAAGATTTTATTTATTATTTGACAGAGGGAGAGGCCACAAATAGGCAGAGCAGCAGGCAGTGAAAGAGGGGGAAGCAGACTCCCTGCCGAACAGTGAACCCAATGTGGGACTTGATCCCAGGACCCTGAGACCAAGACCTGAGCCAAAAGCAGAAGCTTAACCCTCTGAGCCACCCAGGCACCCTAAAAACAGATAAATCTTTTTTTTAAAAAATGGATCATGTCTATGGGGATTTTCTAATAGGATCCAACAGTGCATTTAAAAGATTATCCACCACAACCAGGTGAGATTTATCCCTGGGATGCAAGGGTGGTTCAACATTCACAAATCAATCAATGTGATAGAACAAATCAATAAGAGAAGAGAGAAGAACCACATGGTACTCTCAATTGATCCAGAAAAAGTATTTGACAAAATACAGTATCCATTCCTGATTAAAACTCTTCAAAATATAGGGATAGAGGGAACATTCCTCAACCTCATAAAATCTATCTATGAAAAGCCCACAGCGAATATCATTCTCAATGGGGAAAAACTGACAGCCTTCCCATTGAGATCAGGAACAAGACAAGGATGTCACTCTCACCACTACTGTTCAACATAGTGTTAGAAGTCCTAGCAACAGCAATCAGACAACAAAAAGAAATAAAAGGTATTCAAATTGGCAAAAAAGAAGTCAAACTCTCTCTCTTCGCAGATGACATGATGCTTTATATGGAAAACCCAAAAAACTCCACCCCCAAACGACTAGAACTCATACAACAATTCAGTAATGTGGCAGGAGACAAAATCAATGCACAGAAATCAGTTGCATTCTTATACACTAACAATGAAAATATAGAAAGAGAAATCAGAGAATCGATTCCATTTACTATTGCACCAAAACCCATAAAATACCTTTGAATAAACATAAGCAAAGAAGTTAAGGATCTGTACTCGAGGAACTACAGAACACTCATGAAAGAAATTGAAGAAGACATACAAATATGGAAGAGCATTCCATGCTCATGGATCAGAAGAATAAACATTGTTAAAATGTTTATACTGCACAGAGAAATCTATACTGTCAATGCCATCCCAATCAAAATTCCACCAACGTTTTTCAAAGTGCTGGAGCAAACAATCCTAAAATTTATATGGAACCAAAAAAGACCCGAAATGGCTAAGGAAATGTTGAAAAAGAAAAACAAAGCCGAGGACATCACATTGCCTGATTTCAAGCTTTATTGATCACCAAGACAGCATGGTACTGGCACAAAAACAGACAAATAGACCAGTGGAACAGAGTGGAGAGTCCATATATGGACCTGCAACTCTATGGTCAAATAATCTTTGAGAAAGAAGGAAAAAATACCAAGTGGAAAGAAGATGTTCTCTTCAATAAATTGTGCTGGGAAAATTGGACGGCTACACTTGGAAGAATGAAACTTGACCATTCTCTTACACCATACACAAAGATAAACTCGAAATGAAAGACCTCAATGTGAGGCAGGAATCTATCAAAATCCTAGATGAGAACATAGGCAGTAATCTCTGACATCAGCCACAGCAACTTCTTTCAAGACATGTCTTCAAAGGCAAAGGAACATAAGTGAAAATGAACTTTTGGGACTTCATCAAAATAAAAAGCTTCTGCACAGGAAATAGTCAACAAAACAAAGAAGCAATACACGGAATGGGAGAAGATATTCACAAATGACACTACAGACAAAGGGATGATATCCAAGATCTATAAAGAACTCCTCAAACTCAACATCCAAAAAGAAGATGAACACCTCAAATAATGGGCATGAAGAGACACTTCTCCATAAAAGACATACAAATGGCTAACAGACACATGAAAAATGTTCAGCATCATTTGCTATCAGGGAAATTCAAATCACAACCACACGGAGATACACCAGTCAGAATGGCCAAAATTAACAACACAGGAAACAACAAGTGTTGGAGGGGCTGTGGGGAAAGGGGTACCTTCTTACACTGTTGGTGAGAATATAAGTTGGTGCAGCTTCTTTGGAAAACAGTGTGGAGATTCCTTTAAAAATTAAATAGAGCTACCCCTGACCCTGCAATTGCACTACTGGGCATTTACCCCAAAGATACAGATGTAGTGAAAAGAAGGGCCATATGTACCCCGATGTTCATAGCAGCAATGGTCACAATCGCCAAACTGTGGAAAGAGGCAAGGTGCCCTTCAACAGATGAATGGATAAAGAAGATATGGTCCATATATACAATGGAATATTAGGCCTCCATCAGAAAGGATGAATACCCAACTTCTGTATCAACATGGACTGGATTGGAGGAGATTATGCTGAGTGAAATGAGCCAAGCAGAGAAAGTAAAATATCATATAGTTTCACTTACTTGTGGAGCATAAAGAGTAATATGGAGGACAGTAGAAGAAGGAAAGGAAATGGGAAGTGGGGTAAGTCAGGGAAGGAGATGAAGCATGAGAGACTTCAGACTCAGAAACAAATTGAGGGTCTTGGAGGGGTGGGTGTGGGGGGATGGGCAAGCCTGGTGGTGGGTATTGAGGGCACGTATTGTATGGAGCACTGGGTGTGGGGCATAAACAATGAATCTTGGAACACTGAAAAAAATAAAGTAAAACAAAAGACAGGATAAATCTGACATCACACACACAAAAAAATGTTCTGTGAAAGACACTTGAAAGAATGGGAAAGCCTGGTAACGCTAAGTGCTTTCAAGGACGCACTGCATACGGGACCCTCACACCTCAAAAGAGGAGACAAAAATGATATATTCTTTGGAAAATAGTTTTAGAGTATTATAAAGTTAACTATACCCTTACCATATGACCCAGAAATTCTTTTTTTAAAATTTTTTATTTATTTCTGAGAGAGAGCAAGGGCATGAGCTGAGGGAGGGACAGAGAGGAAGAAGGAGAAGCAGACTCCTTGCTGAGCTAGGACCCAGATGTGGGGCTCAATCCCAGGACCGGGATCATGACCTGAGCTGATGGCGGACACTTAATAGACTGAGCCACCTAAGCCCCCAACCCAGCAACTCTATGCCTAGGTGTTTCCCAGGAGAATTGAAAACATGTTCTCAAAAACACTCATACAAGAACATTCATAGCATTGCTCATGATAGACAAAACCTTTAAACAACCCAAATATCCATCAATGGTATAATGAATAAGTACATAGTTTTACCTGATAAAGTTTATTGATATTTAAGGACAGATAAAGCTAGTCTACTGGAACAGAACATTGGTGCTTATGATGGGTAGGGAATATCCAGAAGGAATTGCATGGAAACTGTCTGGGATGACAGATATGTCCTATATCCAGACCACCTTGGCAGTGCTTCCACAGATGGTCCTAACAGTCAGTGCCTCCTATCCATATGTTGTCTTATAAGGAGACCTCACCACTATCCTGCCATAAGGTTTTGCTTCCCATTGAATGTGGTCTAGTGCTGTGACCTTTTGTGACCATAGCAGATGATGAGGAGATGTCGGCCCTTCCTTTCTAGCTTTCAAGGAGATTTGACTGCTAAAATTTGAGCCATCAGTTTCTTTTCATAACAGCTGAATTTTAGTCTTCAACACATGAGATTTC
>PITA01034655.1:0-11404 GCA_004023965.1 Spilogale gracilis | reverse complement strand
TGTTTTTTCAAAGTGATTAACTTAGTCATTAATATGATTCTATATTATCTTAAGCATCTTATTTGCCCATTTATTTTATATTGTTAGTCACTACAGTCATTCAGGAACTCAATAAATTAGAATTTGAGAACATAAATTAGGTGTGATTATTTGATTTATAAAGACAAAACTGATAATTATCCTTCTTGTCATTTGCATATATTAAAGTTTTTATTGTTATAGTTTTAAATAATGTGTTGATCATTTCATGGACAGAATTTTTTAAGCAGTTTGTTTGAGTACCTACAATTAAACATCCATTAAGTTGATCTATGACTTTTAAGAAATTAGTGTATTGGTGTATAGCAGACTATAGTATTGTATCCTTTTGTGTAAGTAAAACTTCTCTGAATAGAAATTAGTAAATATTATATTTCATAGCAATACTAATTTCCAACTAATGTTTATTAATATTTGAAACTGATCAGTTAATTTTAATTTAAAGATTCAACATATAGGACCTAAAAATGTAAATTCAAAAAAATTCAAAAATTATATGGTATTATTTATAAAAGTGAACATTAGGGGCACCTGGGTGGCTCAGTCACTTGAATGTTTGCCTTCAGCTTGGGTCATTATCTTGGGGTCCTGGGATCAAGTCCCGCGTAGAACTCCCTGCTCAGTGGGAAGCCTGCTTCTGTCTGTACTTGTTCGTGTTCTTGTTCACTCTGCCGCCTGTCTCTCTCTCTCTCAAACAAATAAATAATGTAAAAACTAAAAATGAAATAAAATAAAATAGAAGATTAGAACTTAATCTATCAGGCTGCTTAGGGGATAAGGTTCTGAATTATGGGAAAGTAGATTGTGGGACCGTTAAGGTTTAACTCTTTGATTATGTGTTCTTCAACTCTCTTGGTCTCCTTATGAATTGTAATATTGTTGTTCTGTTCCACTAAATTAAGCTGTAGTGTCTTAAATGTATTAAATCAACTAATGTCTATTGTCTGAATTAGGGGATATGGTAGCATAATAAACAAATTCCAGTCAATTCATTGCAGTCATACAGCGCCTGAATTTAGAATGTTTGTTCTTCGCTAGCTGTTACTGTGGACAAACTGCATGACTTCTCTGATTCTCAGTTTCCTTATCCGTTAATGGGAATAACTCTACTTTATAAGGTTATTAAGAGAGAATTTTTATTTTCCTTATAAAGGTCTTAGCTCTGTGCTCAAATATAATAAAGCGCTTAATAAATTTCAACGTTACTGAAAGAACATATCACATGAACTGATAAGAATTATTGCTAGAATACTATTTTTAATGTATTTTTGGCCATTTGCAAAAATTATCTATTATACTTTTATGAATCTAGTTCTGGAAAGTACCCGGAGGTTTCTTATTTGGAGTATCGTGGTTTTTTTTTTTTAACCAGAAGATGGCAGTAGAAGTACATGTTTGTACATACGGAACAGTTTTTTGTTTTTTTTTTAATGCTGAAGATTGGAGTAGTTTGTATCTTCAAATAAATTATGATATTTGTTTCTTCATACCAATGACAGAAGAAAAAGACTCTTGATATAGACTTTCAGGTTAAAAAAAGGATAGTAAAAATTTTCTCTATATGTAAGTTGTCTTTAATAATATGGAATTTTAAAAAATGGGTAAATACAAGATCTTTTTGAATTGCTACTCATCTGGCATATTTCTAGCATCTTATTAAATACTTTATCAAGAAACTAAAGGGTCATAAAAAATCAAGGTGTGTTTGAAAATCATTTATCATTAATTAGTAATAGAGATAGCAGTTTTCATTTATAATTGCTCAGTGGGGAAAACTGGATTCAATATTTTTAAAATTGATTTATATATAACACTTTAGGGTTGTAGCTATTAGGTAAAGCAAGAGGCAAAAGACATTTATATTAATAATATAAATCTGTGATCCTCGTTTCAGAAATTGCGTTTTTTTTTTTTTTAAGAAATTGCCATTTTTATTGAAATCATGCTATGCCTTTTACCTGGTCTTCAGTTATTCTACAGGTGAAGTATTGCCAATGTACCTTCTAGTCCTAAAAGGAACCTTTAAGGCAATCTGATGTAGAAAGAGTATGGAGGTGAATGGACTTGCATTCAAATTCTGGTTTAATTCTCGGCTTTTGTCTTCAGGCACATTATTTAATCTCTCTGAAACTCAGGTATTTTATCTCTAAAAGGATGATCTGCTCTCTCCCTCCAGAGTTATTGTGAGGACTGGGGATAATGTATATAAAAATGAGCATACTTTGTCAATGTCTTTTTTGAGTACAGCATGTAAAGTTCATGGCAGCTATACTGATGTGTCTCCTCCAATGCAGAAGGTATAGTGGGAGTGTATTGTTATTTGGTGTACTATATAGCGCTGTTTGTATAGCTTGCTTTACATTTTTATCAGCCACACTACATATTGCTCATTGGTGGGAATTAGTGTTAGCTTGACCTTCCCATATTTATGTAATTGATTTTTTAAAAAAGATTTTGTTTATTTTATGACACAGAAATAGAGGGAGCACAAGCAGGGGGAGCAGCAGGCAGAAGGAAAGGGAGAAACAGGTACCCCAGAGCAAAGAACATGATGTGGGGCTGTATCCCAGGACCTAGGATCATGACCCAACCCGAAGGCAGATGCTTAACCGGCTGAGCCACCCAGGCACCCAGGCATTCCTGTAATTGGTTTAAAAAAAAACCAAACAAACTCTATTGCAGTACTTTATGTTTATTTCATTGTGTTTTTATCTTACCGATAATTATCTTGTAAATATTAGCTCATTGTTGTAGCCTATCAGTGTTTTAGAACATTCATTTTGGTATGATAATATTAGTCTTTTTTTTTTATTTTTTTTTTATTTTTTATTTTTTTAATATTAGTCTTAAACTGTACAGATTTTATTGTGGCGGGGAAAATGAACCTGGTAAGGAACCAGGGCCGTGAGTTCTTTGCCAGCAGTATTCTCCATAACTGAATCAATTTTGGGGCATGGCTATTACATTTATTAGAATATTTTCTCAGGGGTATTTAATTGATAGAGGTTTCATAATAAATTTGTTTAATAAAGCCAAAATGTACCTAAAAACTGCAAGTAAAATCATTTATGTTTTTATTAAACTGATATAATAAATAGTATTTAAAGTATATTTTTCTTTTTCTTTTATTTTTTAGAGGGGCTAAGTAGAGGGAAAAGAAAGAGAGACTCTTAAGTAGGCTCCATGCCCAGTGTAGAGCCTGACATGGGGCTAGATCTCACAACCCTGAGATCAAGACCTGAGTAGACACTTAACCGAACCAAACCACCCAGGTGCCCCTAAAGTGTGTGTGTATATGTATTTTCTATATATTTAGTAGATAAATTCCTATAAGGTAGCAGGTAATTAAAAGTGCATATTTTAAAATTAGTTTTCTCATAAAAATAAAGTAAAAACAGGAAATGGAAAACATTTCATTTTGGCTATGTCTTGGTAGTATAAATAGTAATTAAATATTTATGTGAGAAAGGGAACATAATGTTTCATCATGAAACAAACATTAATAATTTTCATTTGAGCTGCAGACAATATTAATCTATCTAACATTGGCTAGTTCTGTTATTTTTCCATCTTTGTTTGAGATTCAGGTATATAAACTTTTTGTCATACTCATTAAGATTCCAGACTTTGTCCTTTAATTCTATGAAATTGTCACATATTATTCTGAAAGTGCTTATGCTAAAGAAAGTGTGCATATTTTTGTGAATTTTTTTTCAGTGAGATTGATCAACCTCATTTTAACTTTGATATTAAGAGTCTTTTTTTGTTCTTTATATCATGGGATCAGCTTCTAATGTTAATTGATGTTTTCTAGTATGATTTCTCAAAAGTGAAGAACAAATGAAATTAATGAAATAGAAGAGTTCAAAGGATATGATTTCAGAATATGTGTGTCACATGATCGTAAGTGTGGATGCTGGCTGAGAATTACTTTGCTTCACACTGAGTAGTAGTGGACCTAGTTTAATGGATATGAACAACAGTGCCAGTCAGAGATTCAGGTACTTGGTAAGCAGTTTAAACTGAGTTGTGTTACAATTACTATACCTAATTTTTTAAATGTTTATTCTTATACCACATATATGTATATTAAGCATGCGAATGTTGAGAAATGGAGTACGGACACTTTATGTTTCTTTTCTTTTCTTTTTTTAATTTTTATTTTTTAAAGATTTTATTTATTTGACAGAGAGAAACATAGCCAGAGAGGGAACACAAGCAGGGGGAGTGAGAAAGGGAGAAGCAGACCTCCTGCCTAGCGGGGAGCCCGATGCGGGACTCGATCCCGGGTCTCAGGGATCATGACCTGAGCTGAAAGCAGTCCCTCAACCAGCTGAGCCACCCAGGCACCCCAGAACATTTTATGTTTCTGTTAGATGATTTAAGGACTACATGCTGTAGGACAATCTTTTGCACTTTTGCTATAAGGTATTGAGACAGGTACTAATGAGCTCTATGGTGAGACATAGATATGAGTATTAGCAATCTGTGGCCTAGAAATACTCCCTCAGTTTCTGTTGCTTTCAGTACAAGGCGTTGTTAACTGTTCTAATTGCTTTGCATAAGCATGATGTAGACATTTAAATCTTGTATCAAATAGCTGGAAAGCTCTAATTTATGCTTTAAAAATGCATAGTAATTTCTTTTTAGTATGCTAAAACACTGTAATATGTCTTTTAAATCATAGAAAAATATTATCTTGTATGACTTCAGTGTTATGGATGGTTTTCTTTTTCTTTCTAATTTTTTTGAAAATTAGACATAATAAAACCTTAAATATCCAGAAATTAGGTAACTTCTAATAATAAAAGTATACATGAAAGTTGCCAGAGTTGGTTCTGAAGATGAGATGTCCCACTGTTATCTTAGATGTAAAAATACAACTTGACTTTAATGGCCTTTGGCAGTCATAGTTTGAAATTTCATCAGAAGGAAACATTTCTCAATAAAAAAAATACCCTGTAATATTCAGAATTAGATACATTTCACTTTCCTCGTAATAAGAAATGAATATAAATGAGTTAGAAAGGTGGTTTGAAGTTAATAATAAAAGAATAATCAATTGACTTCGGTTTCAGAATTGTTGCTGACTGCATTTTTCTGAAAAAACTCTGATGTTGCAAAATACCAAGATGCTCAGTAAATTAAAACAAAAAACCCTACAAAACTACACAAAACACACTTTTAAATACATAGGAAAGCTACAAAGAAAGTAGTTGCATGGAAACAACACAGTTTGATGGATGGCGTTTCTAGCTTTTTCCAGATTGAACTAGAACTGGTGGCATTCCCATGTTCAGGTTCAGTTTTGTATTTACTGGTCCCAGGTAGTAGCAGTTGGGGTTCCGAAAGTGCAGCTTCCCTATGCATTTGGCAACAAGCTCAGATTCTTTTCTTCCTTTTTTCCTAGGCCTACTCAGACTTACTATAAAAAGTATCAGTGAGTTGAGTCCCTCTCCTAAAGCCAACCCATGATGTGTCCAGGTATACCTTAATCCATGCCTACTTTAAAAGGAGCCATGCTTTATCTTGCTGCAGACCCTTTTATCTCTGAGGCAGGAAGTATTTATAAGAGCCCATTGCTGAATAGGGGCTCCCAATAGGCAGCTCTGCTTTGCTCTGTGATAGGAACATCTGTTGAGGAATACATATAAGAAGTTAAAATGCATGGGGTAAGTAAACTTGGAAGATGTGACTCCCCTAAATGATAATTCCTAATATAGAAATCTAGAGTTTTGAGTTAGAATGGCTTTCTGTGAGAGGACAAAAAGTGGTGGGTCCGTTTGTGGTAGTTAGGCTCAAGAAAGTAACTCAGCTTAAAAGTGATTACTCAGCTAAACTGTGGTTAAAGAATGAACAAAGAATATGAACATTTCCAGACATACAAAAGCTGAGAGTATTTTGAATCAATATACTTTACTTAAACAACATCTAAAGCAGATGTACTTCTTTAAGAAGGCATAGGAGCTGGAAAAGTCTGAGTGGAAGAAAGAATGATGAGCTTATTAATTAGTAAAAATGAGAGGAAATTTAACAAAAATTGGATATGTTTTATCATGTTTCATTATCATTTGATGATGATGATGATAATTGGGTAAGTAAGATAAGTCAAAGCACTAATGTATTTAATAACAATAACACATAAGGATATGAGGAAGTGATGGGTTTTAAAGTATTCTAAGATTTTTTCCCAAGGGGAAGAAGAGTAGTAAGTTTTAATAGCTTTAATTTATTTTTTAAAGATTTTATTTATTCGATAGAGAGAAACACAGCTAGAGAGGGAACACAAGCAGGGGGAGTGAGAGAAGGAGAAGCAGGCTTCCCGCTGAGCAGGGAGCCTGATGCGGGGCTCAATCCCGGGACTCCAGAATCATGACCTGAGCCGAAGACAGACGCTCAACAACTGAGCCACCCAGGCGCCCCCAGTATTAATAGCTTTAGACAGTAAGGTATGTATGCCTTTTACTTTGAGAATGACCACTAAATTAATAGGAATAGAGGAAATAAGATAGAGTACAGGAGAAAAATGGAATTAAATCAGTGAGCCTGCAAAGGGGTGGAAGGTGAAACAAGAAAAGACTGGAAAAATAGAAATTACAAAGTAAGAAAATAAATAATTACAATTATGTTGCTTATAACAATACATTTAAATAAATTAGTTTTATTTCAAAACAGAGATCATCATATTAGGATAAAAAGAAATCTAACTACAGACAGAAAACATAATGACATTAAATATCTGAAAATAAAAGAATTACCAGGCAACTGCTAACCAACAAGACTTATATGGCTATGTAAATATCAGAAAAATAGACTTTTATTTTTTGAAGATTTTATTTACTTATTTGACAGAGAGAAACACAGCTAGAGAGGGAACACGGGCATGGGGAGTGGAAGAGGGAGAAGCAGGCTTCCCGCTGAGCAGAGATCCCAATGCGGGGCTAGTCCCAGGACTCTGGTATCATGACCTGAGCTGAAGGAAGCTGCTTAACCAACTGAGCCACCCAGGCGCCCTTTTTTTTAAAAAAAAATTTTATTTATTTATTCAGAAAAATAGACTTAAAAGGCATTTGCAAACATAAAGAGGGTAACTAATGGTTCAAAGTCTAACTTATTAGGAAGAACATGTTAACTTTCAATTACCTAATAACATAACTATAATATATATTGTTAATTTATATACTTAAGAGTTTGATAAATTCACCATTGTAGAAGATTTCAACATCACATTATCAGAAACCTTTTTTTCAGAAATCGATAGAAGATTTCCACAAATGTTTTTAAATTAAAATATGAGCAAATTGATTAATAAGCTTGATCTGATAGATTCAACAATTAGAGAGTAAACATTCTTCTCAAGCCCAAATATAGTATTTTAAAAAATTGATCCACAGTTGGCCAAATAAGCATGTCTTAAAAACTATAACACGTTAGAATCTTATGGAACTCTTTTTTTCTGATCACCATATCATTGTTAAAATTAATAGCAAAAAAAAATTGTTTAAAATATGTATCTGTGGAAATTCTAAGACACACTTTGAGTAATTCTTAGAATAAATAAAATATCAATGGAAGTTTTAAAAGACTCTTAAAAATGAGTAATAATGAAAATATTAAACATCAGAAGTAGTAGGATACAGTTTCTAAGTCTGGATTAGAATAAATTTGCAGCACACCGAGAACAACTAGAAAAGATAGACAAAAATAACATTTTTAAAGATATCAGAGAAGTACAGAAGCAATGAGGACCAAGGAGCTAAAAATCTAGATTTGGGAAAACTTCTCAGAGGGGAGCTAAAAATCTATAGCCACTTTCCACTGAGTTAATTTACTGATTTGGGGAGTAGGCCAAAAGTTGAGAATCTCAGTTGGTCCAGGAAGTTGGGTCATTGCTTATGGATAGAGAAACCAGTGGAATTTTTGGTGATTGTCTGAGGATAGAGTAACATAGTTGTCACTTGGTCACAAAACCAGTTTCCCTTTCAAGACATTTGCCTCAATCTCATGACCAGTTTCCCTTTCAAAATATTTGCCAAATTCCGAAACTAAAGGAAAGCTGATTGCTAAGCAGGAAACCTCTGAAAACTGGGGCTGAATTTACTAGTCTTATAATTTTCTAAAGGTCTTCAGGGTGAGAATTTCCTAAGAATTTACCAGCTGAGTGAGGGTTGACAGTTATGGGGACAGTGACTTGACACACAATTTATAGTTACTTTTCCTGTTGGGTATGCTTACTGATTATGGGTGCAGCAAGAACAGAAATTGGCAGACTACAGCCCATTTGCCAAATCTGGCATGCTGCCTATTTTTGTAAATAAAGGTTTTTTGGAAAATAGACATATTTGTTCCTTCATTCATTTACATATTGTCTATAGATGCTTTCATGCTGTAAATGGCAAAGTTGTGTAGTAGTGACAGAGATGTTATGGCCCAAAAGCCTGAAATACTCTCTGGCCCTTTACAGAAAAAAGTTGCTCACGTCTACACTAGAGGAATCTGGGTTTGGCCTCTGGTAAAGGTCACTAATGGGGACAGAGTGACTAGTACAACTTATGGCAGTTTGGTGGGCCTAGCATGCCTAATTCTGAAGCTACACAGGACAACAGGACAAAAATCAAAACCAGAAACCTTTGAAAAGCATAGTGGCATTTTCTGTAATCTATCTGTATTGAGGAGACAAAGACCTGCCAGGCTTCGGTTTAAACCTTGAAGGTCCTTACCATAAGAATAGGGGCAAATTAAAGGTAGAAGAGTCATTAAAATTGTAACCTGGAGGACAGTGGGAGAAGGAAAGTAAATGGGAACTAGGGTAATCTAGGGAGGGAAACGAAACAACAGAGACTTTGGACACAGAAACAAACTGAGGGATTTGGAGGGAGGGCGGTGGCGGGATGGGAGAGCCTGGTGGTGGGTACTGGGGACACCTAAAGCGTGGAGCACTGGGTGTGGGGAATGGGGAATGAATCTTGGAACACTGGAAAAAAAATTTTAGTAACAATAAAAAAAAAATAATTGTAAAGCAGTCTTAATTCAGCTCCGTCTCTCTGGTTGAATGGAAGTGATCAGACCCTCACTCTCCAGCTGCCTAGCAGAGGAAAGTGTGGATCTTTACAGATGGGAAATAGCATTGTCAGTAGGTTTTTTTTGTTTTTTTTTTTTTTAATCTATCAATATACAGGGTCCTCTGTACAATCAGTCAAAAATTACTGGGTACATACAAGACAGGACACTATGACCATTTACCAAGAGTAAAACAAACATAAAACATAATATAGAATCGGACCAAGAAGTGATCCAGAGCTTGGAGTTACTAGATAAGAACCTTATACGTTCAAATTAAATAAACCATGTTTTTAATATGTTCAAGAAAACGAAAAAAATTCTTGAAAACAGATGAAAAGATGGAAACACCGGAGAACATGAATATATCTAAAATAATTAAATGAACGTTCTAGAATTGAAAAATGTGGTAGTTGAACTAAAGAACTCAGTGAATGGCTTAATACCAAATTGGATGCATCAGAAAACAGGATTAGTGTGCCAGAAGACAATTCAATTGACAATATCCAAACCGAAGCAGAGAAAGAAACATTCAGAAGAGAGAGTAAGAAACAGTAGATTCAATATAACAATACAACGTGTATAAATAGTGTCTTAAACTAGAGGACAGATAAAAGAGAGAAGCCCACCAGAGTAGAAAAAGACATGTTACCTTTAAGGTGCGTCTGAGTGGCTTAGTCATTAAGCATCTGCCTTCAGCTCAGGTCTTGATCCCAGAGTTCCCAGGTCGGCATGACTCCCTGTTCAGCGGGAAGCCTGCTTCTCCCTTGCTCACTGCCCCGCTTGTGTTCCCTCTCTAGCTGTGTTTCTCTCTGTCAAATAAACAAATGAAATCTTAAAAAAAAAAAAAAAAAGACATTACTTTTAATACTGACATAAACAGTGGAAACCAAACACAATCGAATAACATGTTAAAAGTGCTAAAAGGAAGAAAACGTCTAATCTATAACTCCATATACAACAAAAATATCTTTCAAAAATGAAGGTGAAATACAATGCTTTCAGACAGATAAAACAGGATTTGTAACCAGTGCACCGCAACTAAAATAAAAATAAATGGAGTTCCTCAGCCAGAAATAAAATGATGTTAAAGGAAACACAGAAACTCAGTAAGGAGTGAAGAGAAATAAAATAGGTATATCATTTATATAGATATATATATGACATTAAATATGTGATTTAATATCACATATTGATGAAACAAAAAAAGATTTCATTGAGTTAAAAAATATCTGTAGAGTTAAAATGCTTAACAATAATGCAAAAGACAGATAAATGTAAAATACTATTCTTACTGGAGAAATGGTAAATGTAATCAGTTTGATTAGACGAGTCAAAGTTGGGTGTTTTAATGTACAAGGTAACTGCTGTAATGGTAAATATATGAGTCATTGCCATGTTAAAAGAAGAAAAAAGGGATTAATAAGATTTGGTTAATTCAAAAGAAGAAAGGAAGGAAAAAGAACATCAAATAGATGGGAAATAGAAAATAGATAGTAATTATAAATCCAGATATATCATTCAAGAAATTAAGTATAATGAGACCAAATACCCCATTTGAAATAATAGGTGGTCATACTAAATTAAAAACAAAACCCCAAATGAGAAATTTTCAATACAAGGGCACAAAAGTCATTTGGAATGTGGCTAAAGTAATATTTAGAGGGGATTTAGGAAAAAGGTAAGTAAAAGAAATGAGTTAACCCTCCAATTAAAAAAAAAAATGCTTGCTTTTTTCCCCCCAATCATAAAACATATACCATCTCCCAAGAAACTGCCAACAAACAGTAGGCTTAAGTGGTTTTTACCTCTGACATCTACCAAACACACATTGAGCTGACATTTATGAACAGAATGAAAAAAATCAAGCATGCTACCTAATTTATTTAGTGGAACTTGTTAAGTTTTTTTAAGATTTTATTTATTTGACAGAGAGAGATCACAAGTAGGCGGAGAGGCAGGCAGAGCAAGAGGAAGCAGGCTCCCTGCTGAGCAGAGAGCCTGATGTGGGCCTTGATCCCAGGACCCTGAGATCATGACCTGAGCCGAAGGCAGAGACTTTAACCCACTGAGCTACCCAGGCGCCCAGAACTAGTTAATTTTAAAACCAAAACTAGATAAGAAAAGTATGAAAAAAGTGTGAGCCAGCCTCACTTACAATCACAGATGTATAAATCTTTAATAAAATTCAAATCCAGTAAATTATAAATAAAAATACTTTCTGACCAAATAGAAGTTCTTAAAATTGCAGGGATGGTTTAGGATTAGAAACTATATTAATGTATTTCATCATATCATTACACTA
>PITA01034654.1:0-11362 GCA_004023965.1 Spilogale gracilis | reverse complement strand
CGCCAAGCAGGGAGCCCGATGTGGGACTCGATCCCGGGTCTCCGAGATCATGACCCGAGCCGAAGGCAGTCGCTTAACCAACTGAGCCACCCAGGCGCCCCTAAAAAACAGACTCTTGGGGCGCCTGGGTAGCTCAGTTGGTTGAGCGACTGCCTTCGGCTCGGGTCATGATCTCGGAGACCCGGGATCGAGTCCCACATCGGGCTCCCTGCTTGGCGGGAAGCCTGCTTCTCCCTCTCTCACTCCCCCTGCTTGTCTTCCCTCTCTGGCTGTGTTTCTCTCTGTCAAATAAATAAAATCTTTTTAAAAAATAAAAATAAAAAACAGACTCTTAACTATAGAGAACGAACTGGTTGTTACCAGAGGGGAGGGTGTGGGGGGGATGGGTGAAATAGGTAAAGGGGGTTGATACTACACTTAGCTTAATGGGCGCTGAGTAATATATAAAATTGTTTAAAATTTTTTTAAAAAAGATTTTATTTATTTATTTGTAAGAAAGAGAGCACAAGCAGGGAGAGCAGCAGGCAGAGCAGACAGAGAGGCTCCCCACTGAGCGGGGAGCCTGATGCAGGGCTTGATTCCAGGACCCTGGGATCAGGACCCTGGGATCATGACCTGAGCCAAAGGCAGATGCTTAATGACTGAGCCACCCAGTTGTCCCTATTTTTTATTTTAATTTTTTAAGATTTTATTTGTGAGTTATCTCTGTACCCAATGTGGGACTCAAACTCGACAATCCTGAGATCAAGACTCATATGCTCTACTGACTCAGCCAGGTGGGTGACTCTCTATCTTTTTGTGTTGCTTGGACTGATAACATTTATATTTTTTTCTGTTACACTTATTAAGTCTTACTTGATTAATTTGTTAGGTTAATCCTAAAAGTCAAAAACCAATTAATAGCTTTTACATTTCTTTTTTTTTTTTTTTAAAGATTTTATTTATTTATTTATTTGATAGAGAGATCACAAGTATGCAGAGAGGCAGGCAGAGACAGAGGAGGAAGCAGGCTCCCTGCTGAGCTGAGAGCCCATTTGGCCCTCCATCCCAGGACCTGAGCCACCTAGGCTCCCAGCTTTTACATTTCTATGAATAATTAGTGTTTTTCACTGTAGAGCTAAGTTGGGTGTTAGGATTAATTAAAAAAAAAATATTTGAGAGCAATTGAGCAGAGAGGGAAGAAGAGGAAGGGATAAGAATCCCAACCAGACTGTGTACCGTGTGTAGAGCCAGATGGGGCTCAATCCCACATGATCATGATCCCAGCCGAAACCAACCAGAAGTGGGCTGCCCAACTGACTGAATCACCCAGGCACCCCATGTTGGGATTTTCTTTTTTTAAATTTTATTTAAGTAATCTCTTTACCCTCATGCGGCTTGAACTCTGAGGACCCTGAGATCAAGACTTGCATCTCTTCAGATTGAACCAGCCAGGTGCCCCAGCAGTGTATTTTTTAAAACCATTTGCTGTAATGATTTTAAGGATTTTACTCTCTTTAATAGAAGAAAGAAACATGCCATTCATAGTAGTGACACAACTTCTTCTGATGAAGAACGCTTTGAAAGAAGGAAATCAAAAAGCATGGCAAGAGCAAGAAGTAGGTTAGTAAATTTTTTATTGTTATATCCATTGTAGAAAAAAGGAATAGTCATTTTTGAAGAGGGTTCTTATCTGCACTAGCACTTTGCTAACACGAATATTCAATACGTATTTTAGAGAAAAGTGCTGACTTGGTTTTAACTTAGTAGTTCTTAAAATAACCTTGGGAAACTTCTCATAATTTATTTACTGTGTAACTGCTCAACGACTGCAGAAACATAAAGAAGGAAGAGCCCAAGGGGAAGAGGCCAACAACTATGGTAGTATTTTTTTGGTACCTTTCCTGTAATCCAAATCCATTTAATAAGGCAGATTTTAGGTACTTACAGTGATTACAGCACTCAGAGTAAGATTTGGTTTCTGTGTTTTTTGTTTTTTTTTTTTTAAAGATTTTATTTAATTATTTGAGGAAGAGAGGAAGAGCATGAGTAGAGGAGAGGGGCAGAGCGAGAAGGAAAAGCAGACTCCTTGCTGAGCAGGGAGCCTAATGCAGGGTTCAGTCCTAGGACCCTGAGATCATGACCTGTAATTGTGACCATCACTTGACAGACTGAGCCACCCAAGGGCCCCTGATTGGGTTTCTAATAAAATCATCTCAGGAGCCCTTGGATTTTATTACAAAATTGGTTTTATTTTGGTTCATTGAGTGCCATCTAGTAGTTTTTGCCTACCTAGGGTAAATGACTGATTATTATGTGGCTCACTAAAACCTCAGGAGTTTTCACTGGATGAGAGAACCAGTATTTTGTCTAGTAAGTAATTAGAATGTCAAATTATAACTTATTCTTTAAAACTTGAGTTAATTTCTTAGCTTATATTTATATCACTAGAGATAAATTATATTTAGAAAATTTACATTTAGCAAAGTATTTCTATAATTTGGCATTATGTATCTGTTGTAGAAATACCAAATTTTCAGTTAGTGGGTCTTTGAAACAAGTTTGGATTGGTGTAGATTTTATGCCGAAAAGAATTCCTCATGGGAATGATGGAAAGAAAATATAAGAGAAAAAAAAATCTAAGTTTATTTTTTTTAATTAAAAAATTTTTTTAAAAAGATTTTATTATTTGTCAGCACAAGAGCATAAGCCGGGGGAGCAGCAGGTAGGGGGAGAAGCAGGGAGCCTGAGGCAGGACTCGATCCCAGGGCCCTTGGGATCATGACTGGAGCCAAAGGCTGAGACTTAACCTACTGAGCCATGCATGTGTCCCAAAATCTAAGTTTAAATGAAAGAATTTAATGCCTATTTAATGTGAACTACTCGGATACTTGCTTTGAAAGTATTTTTTTTTTTGAAATACATTTTTAATATTAAGTTAGGATTCAGAAATGTGAGTGAAAAGTACATTCATTATAGAAACTACTTTTTTTGAGGTTGTTTATGTCATCTTTTTGGTGTTTATCCAAGACAAAAAGAGGAAGTAGATTTATTTTCTTAGTAGCAATAAAATTACATAAGATTTTAGGTGACTGAAGATGTATTTTAAGGTAGTTACACAAAAGATAAAAGTTAGTTAGACCAGAAGTGATCTAGAATTGATTTCCTTTGAATTAAAGGGAAAGACATTTCCTTAATCATATAGACATACCCACATAATACCTGAGGACAAATATTATAAAAAAGTTTGAGTTCATTTAATAGCTCTATGTAGTATACACATAATAGATATATTTTTATTTTATACTTACATAATATCCAATATCCGATATGTTGTTTTCTAAAGTTGGAATAGGTTGGGTTCTTTGGACAAATAAATAGATTAATGATCTTGTTTGTTTTGTCTAATACATTTATTTTTGGCCTTGAAAGTTGAAAGGAAAAGTACTTTAAAAATATGAAATCCTTGTTATTTTCTGGGTTTTCAGAAAAAGGAGAAAGAAGAAAATGTATCAAAGATTTACACTTATTTTGATGTTAAACATGTAAAACTTTTAATGCTCTCTACTTGGGTTTTTATGAATTTCAGATGTTTGCCTATGAACTTCAGAGCGGAAGATTTAGCTAGTGGTATTCTCCGAGAACGTGTCAAAGTGGGTGCAAGCTTGGCTGATGTTGATCCAATGAACATTGATAAATCAGTAAGTTTTGTAAATATTTTTCTAGAAGTAGCTTTTTTTAAATGTTATTTTTTGTTTCTAAAGCAACATACAATTAAGAATAAAAACCCAGATAGCACCATTATTAGTGTTTTGATGCATATGATTTGAAACCTAGCACTCTGGTACCATATGATGCTTAGTCAAGTTTTTTTTTTCTTTTTTTTTTTTTTAATTTCTATATTTTCAAATTATTTATTTAAAAGATTTTTGTTTCTTTTTTTTTTCCTAAAGATTTTATTTATTTATTTATTTGACAGAGAGATCACAAGTAGGCAGAGAGGCAGGCAGAGTGAGAGAGAGAGAGAAGGAAGCAGGCTCCCCGCTGGGCAGAGAGCCTGATGCGGGCCTTGATCCCAGGACCCTGAGATCATGACCTCAGCTGAAGGCAGAGGCTTTAACCCACTGAGCCACCCAGATGCTCAAAAGATTTTGTTTCTTCATTTGAAAGAAAGAAATACAGCTAGAGAGGGAACACAGACAGGGGGAGTGTGAGAGGGAGAAGCCGCTTCCCGCAGAGCAGGGAGCCTTGATGTGGGGCTGATCCCAGGACTCAGAGATCATGACCTGAAGGCAGACGCTTAAGGACTGAGCCACCCAGGCGCCCCTCCTTTTTTTTAACCATTTCAGTGTTACTGGCATATATTAAAAAAATGGGTAGGAAATGAAGCTTACAAATATGGCAAGGCTCCCTAAACTGTGATATGTAGTGGGGTGTTATTAAAGCTGCTTAGATTTCATGATCAGATTTACATTGTAGATGGAGTACTCTATCATGTACTTAATGAGTTTGAGGGAAGCAAGGCTGGCATTAGGGAAACTGGTTTAAACATAGTTGTAACATAGTAATCTGGAGTAATGGTCATGGTAGGGTAATGATGGAAAGAAGGAATAGGTGGATTTGACAGAATTCAGGAGAGAAGTTAGGTTTGATGAATTGGTTGGATTTACTGTTGTTGGTGAATGAGGAAGAGAAACAAGTATATGACCTAAGTTTCTGACTTAAGTGACTATGTGGGATCCACTCTCTGCGGTAGGGAACATTACAAGAAGAATGTATTTTGAGAAGCTTTAGTTAGTTGTAGTGTGTTTAGGTGTCAGTGGCACATCACAAATGGAAGTGATTTGTAGGAAATTAATTATTTAGGTTTGGCATTAAGGAGAAATATCTAGAAATTCAGGTATGGGTCCCCGATATAAAGATAGTTGAGATCACTATGGGAAATGGTTTATAGTACCCAGGGAAAGTATGTAGTATGGAAAGTGAGACAAGATTTAGAGAATATAGTGGATTCTTAGTGTTAGAGTAATCTTTTGGGGGGAAATATTTTAGAATAAGCTTACTGCATAACCAAGATTGTATTTGATTTTTTTCCCTTTGTTCCCATAAGCCTTTCTCTATAACAGAATTTAACTGATTCTCATATGAGAAACTTAAATTATAAAATGTAGTTGTGTAATATTTCAAAATGAAATGTTGGCTATCTCCAATCTGATGTCATAGGGGAAAATATTTTAATTGAGGACCTTATTTAGAATATTGAATTCACAACCCCATATTCTTAAAGGACCTTAACCTTTTTTGTTTTTAAAGATTTTATTTATTTATTTTAGAGAGGGTGAGTGAGCATGAGTCAGGGGAAGGGGAAAGGGGGAAGAGAGAGAATCTCAAGAAGACCCTGTCCTGAGTGTGGAGCCTGATGGAGGTGGGGTGGGGGGTCGGGTAGGGGTTGGGGTGGGGATTGGGGCGTGATCCCACAAACCTGAGATTACCACCTGAACTGAAATCAAGAGTCAGCAGCTTAACCAACTGAGCCACCGAGGTGGTCTTCAGAGGACCTTACTTAATGATCTTTGCTTATTTGGTTTACTAGCACCTTACTCTCTTGAATCTAGTTAATTTTAGATGTGTCTGCCCTTCAGTAGGAGTGGTATTTCTTTAAAATTTGATATCATATGTAAGAAAATATAGTTTTTCTTAGAATGTTTCTGTTACTTAAACTGTGCATTTATTTTTCTAGATTACTTAAGTTTTATTATATAGTAACATTACATGGCAAAACATTTTCAAATACTGTAATAGATACAGCAGTCAGAGGCAATCACTGTTAATATTTTGGCAATATTTCCTTCAAGTGCTTTTTTCTATACAATTTTTATTTTACAAAGACTTTTAGGTATGGGATGCCTGGGTGGCTCAGTCAGTTCAGAGTGCGACTCATGATTTCTGCTCAGGTCATGATCTCATGGGTGGTGAGATGGAGCCCCCATGTCAGGCTCTGTGCTCATCAGCAGGAAGCCTGCTTTAGATTCTCTCCTTCTGCCCCTCCCCCCACTTTCTGTCTTCTCTCTCTCAAATAAGTAAATATTTACAAAAAATAAAGAAGAAACTTGGTTATGTAAAGATCAACTTTGGAGGGTCCCAACCATTGTAGTAGCTAAGATGTTTTTTACCCTACTTCTAAATTGGTTTTTACTCCCCTGGGGACATTACTACGCTTGATAAGAGTGTAGGTGATAGATGGTATTTTGAAAGGCATTTAAAATATTAGAGTGTAAATACAACTTATCATCTCCTATAGCTATCCATTGAAGTGTTAGATTGGCCATTAATCGGGGCGCCTGGGTGGCTCAGTTGGTTAAGCGACTGCCTTCGGCTCAGGTCATGATCCCAGAGACCCGGGATCCAGTCCCACATCGGGCTCTCTGCTCAGCAGGAAGCCTGCTTCTCCCTCTCTCACTCCCCCTGCTTGTGTTCCCTCTCTGGCTATGTTTCTCTCTGTCAAATAAATAAAAAAAAATATTAAAAAAAAAAAAGATTGGCCATTAATCATGTCCTTAGTTACTAGTTACTAGGAGATTAAAGAATGGTAGCTTTATTTAGCTGAACTGAAATATAAACTTGAATTTTACTGCTAAGTTTATTTTTCCACATTTCAAAAGTGTAATTTTTTTGTAGTATCTGCTGAAGGGATATATTTCTGAATCACAAGACTATCTCAACTTTTAAAAATTGTGTAAGCAGTTAGAATTATTTTTTATTAAACTTTTTCCCTTTTTCCCAAGGTGCGGTTTGATAGCATAGGTGGATTGAGCCATCATATTCACGCACTAAAAGAAATGGTAGTATTTCCACTTCTATATCCAGAAATTTTTGAAAAATTTAAGATCCAACCTCCAAGGTAAGTAATGTTCTAGATGTTTATTATTGTAACTATTGTTAATTTATCAAATTTCAGTTAGTAAATGATTATAAATTTAAGTATTTCATATGTATTTATTTGATGTGTTCTAATAATGAGAATTAGGACTAAAACATTATTATTTAGTGTCAAAGGCTTTGGTACTAAGTGTATTCTTGAAGTTCACATTTCAGCATTTACGGGTCAGGCATAAGATATAAATAAATCTTTATGCAGGCCTTGAATAAAGAAGTGGATTGCCCAAATGGATTTTCTTTAATTTGGCCTCCTAATAACATTGAGTTTTGTTTTGTTTTTTTTTAATAAAGATTTTATTTATTTGACAGAGAAAGAGATCACAAGTAGGCAGAGAGGCAGGCAGAGACAGGAGGAAGCAGGCTCCCTGCCGAGCAGAGAGCCTGATGCGGGCCTCGATCCCAGGACCCTGAGATCAATGACCTGAGCCGAAGACAGAGGCTTTAACCCACTGAGCCACCCAGGCACCCTGAGTTTGATTTTTTATGTTGTTTAGTCTTTGGAAACACAATTCAATTAAGTGTTTCTTTGACTTGATGATGGGGTAGTTTTGAAATGGTAAGCCCGATATTTATTTATTTATTTATTTAAAGATTTTTATTTATTTGACAGAGAGAAACACAGCGAGAGAGGGAACACAGCAGGGGGAGTAAGAGAGGGAGAAGCAGGCTTCCTACCAAGCAGGGATCCTGATGCGGGGCTCCATCCTGGGTCTCTGGGATCATGACCTGAGCCGAAGGCAGTCGCTTAACCAACTGAGCCACCCAGGCGCTCCTTGATATTTATTTTTATGATCAGATTAATTGTGTTTGATCATAAGCTATCTAGGGTGAGAAAAGTCTAGAAATTATGGTAAAGGAATTGGGCAAAATAAAATATTATGAAGATGTACGTATAGACTGTTAGGTTTAAACTGCTTAATATTCCTTTCATTTTCCGTCTATTTCAGGATGTATATCTTATTAAAGAGTCATTCTCTATTCTATTAATCAGTAGATTAAAAATGTGACTTATAATTATACAGCGGCTTTTTAAAATCATAAAAGCAACTTATTTGTTTTTTGTAGATATAACTTGAATTTCAAACATAATTATGACTTTTTTCAAAGTTGTTAAAATAGTATAGCTATGGAAGAAACAAACAAAATGGAGACAGATTAGCAGAAAGTGTCATACTTCCTAAGGATGAATAATATTGTATATTTTTATAGCCTTATTTTATACATACATGTGTATGTTAAGTTTATATTTTCCCTGTATTAAGTGCATATAAACATTTAATATAAGTGAAATTATTCAGTAATATCTTTATTTAACAGTTTTTTACTCTACAGTATATTTTAGACTCCTTCCTATATCAATAATGTATTATTCTTTTTTGACATTTTACTAGTATTTTGTTTTCTAGATGTAGAATTATATTTGTACCTTATTTTTTGTTTTGTTTATTTTTTAGATTTTTATTTATTTAATTGACAGAAACACAACTAGAGAGGGAACACAAGCAGGGGCAATGAGAGAGGGAGAAGCAGGCTTTCCACTGATCAGGGAGCCTGATGTGGGGCTCCATCCTGGGACTCTGGGATCATGACCTGAGTCGAAGGCAGACCCTTAACGACTGAGCCACCCAGGCGCCCCGAGTACCTTATTGTTGTTGTTGTTGTTGTTGTTGTTTTTAAAGATTTTATTTATTTGACAGAGAGAAACACAGCCAGAGGGGAAACACAAGCAGGGGGAGTGAGAGAGGGAGAAGCAGGCTTCCTGCTGAGCAGGGAGCCCGATGTGGGGCTCGATCCCGGGTCTCCGGGATCATGACCTGAGCTGAAGGCAGTCCCTTAACCAACTGAGCCACCCAGGCACCCCCTTATTGTTGTTTTTAAGACTTTTTTTAAAATACTTTATTCTATTTTATTTTATTTTTTTTTTAAAGATTTTATTTATTTGACAGAGAGAGAAACAGCCAGAGAGGGAACATAAGCAGAGGGAGTAAGAGAGGGAGAAGCAGGCTTCCTGCCGAGCAGGGAGCCCGATATGGGACTCGATCCTGGGTCTCCAGGATCATGACCTGAGCCGAGGGCAGTTGCTTAACCAACTGAGCCACCCAGGTTGCCCCTTAAGACTTTATTTTTAAGTACTCTCTATACCCACATGGGGCTCGAACTTACAACCCTGAGATCAGGAGTCTCATGCTCCACTGACTGAGCCAGCCAGGTGCCCCTATCTGTGCCTTGCTGATGGATAGCACTTAAATTTTTTCAGTTTTTCACAGTTAGAATTAAATCTTTTTGGAACATCCATTTAAAATCTATATTATATTCTTTTGAGTCTTTCTGTATGCTACATTCTAAGATAAGAAATTTCTGGGTCACAGGGAAGACACATGTAAAATTTTCATATATCTTGCCAAGTTACTCTTTTCTCTGATTTGCCTACCAAAATTTCATTGTTGAAAACCTCCTTGAATGCTCTCAGCGAAGTGAAACTTTTGTTTTTATACTACAAAAATTTTCCCAGTGTCTAATAATTATCATATACATTAGTACAAATTTGTATGGGTGATGCATCCTTGTATGTTGGTTATTAGTGGTGGTCATAGCATTACCTTATTTCTTACTTCTGTTGATTCTTTTTTCCTTTAGGGGCTGTTTGTTTTATGGCCCTCCTGGCACAGGTAAAACCTTGGTCGCCAGAGCATTAGCTAACGAGTGCAGTCAAGGAGACAAAAAGGTGGCTTTTTTTATGCGAAAAGGAGCAGACTGTCTGAGCAAGTGGGTTGGTGAATCTGAAAGGCAGCTTAGGCTTCTTTTTGATCAGGTAAGTGAAATCAGCTTATATGGGTATCTTCTTTAAAATAGAATATTTTATGTAGTCTGTAAGTATAAACTGTTTGTAACGAGGCATATTTCCAATCAGTATGTTTAATTTAGGATCAATAATCTGAATTTGTATGCTTTGGATGTATTTAATAGCAGTTTAAATAGTACTAATTTAAGATGATTCGCAAAGCATAAGGTACCTAGCAGGCATATAATACCTTATTAGGTGATTTGAGAACCTGGAGTATAACAAGTATATTATTAGGTTATAATCTAATTGAAAATAGAACAAGCATAAAAAGTTAAATGTCTATGCGAGAAATCGCACAGAGCGGTGTATTATTTTCATGAGCTGTAAATATGGTGCTGGAAGAATTTAATAATGAATGCTCTTTGTTTATTTTAAAAGATTTATTTATTTATTTGAGAGAGAGTGTGCATGCAGGGAGGGGGGGTGCAGAGGGATATAATCCCAAACACTCTGCGACGAGCACAGAGCCTGATGTGGTATTCTATCCCACAACCCTGAGTTCATGACCTCAGCTGAAACCAAGAGTCATTCCAAGAGACATTCAACTGACTGAGCCATCTAGGCACCCCAGTAATGAGTGCTTTTAAAGGCAGGGTTAGGTGACTGAATATCATATAGGCATTCTTCATTTTTTTTATTACTATAACGTTATTTAACAGTATTGTTTCATAAGACTTTTATTAACTTAGTCCTATTATAAATTCACTTTTGATTATTTGAGCTAGTAAAGGAAGTCATTCATATTTGGCAACATAACTTTTATTTCATAATATCTAAAGAAATTACATGAAATTAAAAAACTTTCAAAAAGCAATCTTTGAGTCGTCATTACTTGAGTTCATGTGTATCAAAGTCCTTTATAATTGGTAAAACACTTCAAATATTCTTTTTATTTATTTTTAATTTTACTATTTAAAAAAAGTTTTATTTATTTATTGAGAGAGAGAAAGAGAGAGAGAGAGAAAGCACGAGAGGGGGATGGTCAGAGGGAGAAGCAGACACCCCCCTGAGTGGGGAACCTGATGTAGGAATCAATCTTGGACTCTGGGGTCATGACCTGAGCCAAAGGCAGACACTTGACTGAGTGAGTGACCCAGGTGTCCTAAAATATTATTATTATTGTTATTTTAAAAAGATTTTATTTATTTGACAGAGAGAAACACAGCCAGAGAGGGAACACAGCAGGGGGAGTGAGGGAGGGAGAAGCAGGCTTTCCCGCTGAGCAGAGAGCCCGATGTAGGACTCGATCCTGGGTCTCTGGGATCATGACCTGAGCCGAAGGCAGTCGCCCCACCAACTGAGCCACCCAGGTGCCCCCTAAAATACTATTTTTAGTTATTATGAGAAGCTGCCATGTTGTAGATAGTGGGAGTAGAAAGAAGAATAGGGTAAAATTTTTGGCTTCAAGGTGTTCAGTGTCTTTTGGGAAGTGAAACATAGGCAGTCAGTTTGCTTGAAGAGAATTTATTAATAATCAAAAAATACAAATACAGAACAGTATTGGTGGATGAAAGAAGAATTAGTTTGGGAATGCTGATATATTGTCCAGTGACTTACTTTTAAATTTTTTTTTTTTTTTTTTTTTTTTTTTTTTTTTTT
>PITA01034653.1:0-11371 GCA_004023965.1 Spilogale gracilis | reverse complement strand
TTTTTCACGGGCCCGGAGGAGCTGAAGGACACGGCTCATTCTGCAGCCCTCCTGGCACAGCTGAAGTCCTTCTACGACGCGCGGCTGTTATGTGATGTGACCATCGAGGTGGTGACGCCTGGCAGCGGGCCTGGCACCGGCCGCCTCTTCCCCTGCAACCGTAACGTGCTGGCTGCCGCGTGTCCCTACTTCAAGAGCATGTTCACCGGTGGCATGTACGAGAGCCACCAGGCGAATGTGACCATGCATGATGTGGATGCCGAGTCCTTCGAGGTGCTGGTCGACTACTGCTACACAGGTCGAGTGTCCTTGAGTGAAGCCAACGTGCAACGCCTTTACGCGGCCTCTGACATGTTACAGCTCGAGTACGTGCGCGAAGCCTGTGCCTCCTTCCTAGCTCGCCGCCTTGACCTGGCCAATTGCACGGCCATCCTTAAGTTTGCCGACGCCTTCGACCATCACAAGCTGCGATCGCAGGCCCAGTCCTTTATAGCCCACAATTTCAAGCAGCTCAGCCGGATGGGTTCCATAAGGGAGGAGAGTCTGGCAGATCTGAGCTTGACCCAGCTGCTGGCTGTCCTGCGTCTAGATAGTCTAGACATCGAGAGTGAGCGGACAGTGTGTCATGTGGCAGTGCAGTGGTTGGAGGCAGCTCCCAAGGAGCGGGGCCCCAGCTCTGCAGAAGTCTTCAAGTGTGTCCGCTGGACGCACTTCAGAGATGAAGATCAGGATTACCTGAAAGAGCTATTGACCAAGCCCATAGTGAAGAAGTACTGTCTGGAGCTTATTGAAGGGGCTCTGTACATGCGCTATGGTGACAAGTTGTGCAGATCTCTGGTACCAAAGCCAGATAGCAACAACCACTCTATTGTACCCACAGCAGAAAATCCCCCCCAGAGACTGGGTATGTGTGCCAAGGAGATGGTGATCTTCTTTGGACATCCCAGAGATCCCTTTCTCTGCTATGACCCATACTCAGGGGACATTTACACAATGCCATCCCCTTTAACCAGCTTGGCTCACACTAAGACTATCACCTCCTCAGCTGTCTGTGTCTCTCCAGACCATGACATCTACCTGGCCGCTCAGCCCAGGAAGGACCTCTGGGTGTACAAGCCAGCCCAGAACAGTTGGCAGCAGCTTGCCGACCGCCTGCTGTGTCGGGAGGGCATGGATGTAGCCTACCTCAATGGCTACATCTACATTTTGGGTGGGCGAGACCCCATTACCGGCATTAAACTGAAGGAAGTGGAATGCTACAGCGTCCAGAGAAACCAGTGGGCATTGGTGGCTCCTGTACCCCATTCTTTCTATTCCTTTGAACTAATAGTGGTTCAGAACTATCTTTATGCTGTGAACAGTAAGCGCATGCTCTACTATGATCCCAGCCACAATACGTGGCTGAACTGTGCTTCTCTTAAACGTAGTGACTTTCAGGAAGCCTGTGTCTTCAATGATGAGATCTACTGCATCTGTGACATCCCAGTCATGAAGGTCTACAACCCAGCCAGGGGTGAATGGAGGCGGATTAGTAATATTCCCCTGGACTCAGAGACACACAACTACCAGATTGTCAATCATGGCCAAAAGTTGCTTCTCATCACTTCAACCACCCCTCAGTGGAAAAAAAACCGGGTGACTGTTTATGAATATGATACTAGGGAAGACCAGTGGATTAATATAGGTACCATGTTAGGCCTTTTGCAATTTGACTCTGGCTTTATTTGCCTCTGTGCTCGTGTTTATCCATCCTGTCTTGAACCTGGACAGAGTTTCATCACTGAGGAAGATGATGCTCGGAGTGAGTCTAGCACTGAATGGGACTTAGATGGATTCAGTGAGCTGGACTCAGAGTCAGGAAGTTCAAGTTCTTTTTCTGATGATGAAGTCTGGGTGCAGGTAGCACCTCAGCGAAATGCACAGGATCAGCAGGGTTCTTTGTAAATATTTTGAAGCACTAAAATGTTTCTACTGCTATGGAATGTATCTTTAAAAGATTTCCTTTTCCTGAAAAAAAAAAATGTTGATTAGGACTGCAGATTTGGTTTAGAAAGGGTAGTGTTTGAATTACTAATGTAGTGTTACAAAATTTAAACAGTCCATGAAATCAACCTATATAATAATTTACTGTGCTAAAAGTTGAGATTAAAATATGCAAAAATGAACTATTCTAATTGATTAGAATGTTTGGTGTTTTTTTTTCATTCTTCAAGTATTTGTTGCACCAGTGGATTGCTTTGGTTAGTCACACTCTTTATATATTATCTACTTTAGGCTTCTGTTAACTTTTTAATTCTATTTAGTGCTACAAAGAATTTAACTTTTTAATTTTTAAAAGTAGAAAATTGGACTAGAAATTATTGATAGGGCTTTGAAGATTTATATTTTCCTTCAGAATAACAAAAGTAGTAGATTCTCCAAATTTTGGACTAGCCAGTTTTTAGGATTATAAGTTAGTATAGTTTGTTAAATTTGGTTTGGTTTTCTCCCCTTCTGCGAAGAAAAGAAATTTGAATATATATATGTTATAAAATGGGATTTCAATTTGAGCATGTGCAGAATGGTCTTAAGAGCTCACAGAAGGTTAAAAAAAATCAGGATTCCACTGCTTTAAAAGAAATTTCACTTTTAATTTTGGAATATAACATGTAGTTGCTAAATGTGACCATTTTTCTATTTTAGAAAACATTCATTCTAGCATTAAACACCCTTCTAAACCAAAAACAACAGCAAAAAAAAAAAAAAACACAAAAAAACTTGCTTTGTAAGGTCATAAAATTCATCTATCCCAGATACATGCTTCATTGAATCAAAGAAGCGATCATTTCTTTCACTGGACATATGATTGAGTAATGTAAATTTTTATCGGTCATGCCTAGTCTTAAAAAGTTTATATGCTTTCCTAAAATATCTTGGCTGGATAGTTTTGATGTTCATCTTAGAGGATTCTTCAGCAGGAGGTGATTTATTCTTTACTGTTTTTGTGAGGTTTTGAAAATACACTGAAGCTATAAAGGGTATTTTATTGAGCTTGGTACTGTGTCTATAAACTATAAAATCAAGTGCCAGTAAAGAACATTAAAACTTCAAGCTGTGTATGGAATGTTCCATACATATTGTTTTGTGTAGTATTGAAATATTCTGTCAAATTTTGTAAGTCACTGTATATGATTATCATCACAAAGTTATTTTTCTATTAAAAGTTGACAGTTAAAGAATACAGTGGATGATGGCATTTGGGGCCAAGAGTGAAAGTATGTTTCCTCCAAAATGTTTCCCTAGCAGTGGTATACATGGTTATCTTATTAGGGTATTTGTATCTGTTCTATATTTCTCTGTGAACCATGCTCCAGTCTTTGTTTTTCTTTTTGTTTGTTTTTGTGTCACCATAAAGTAAGGGGAATTCCAGAACTAGAAACTAAATCACACAAAATTGGTATTGTTAAATACAGAGAAATAGAGGTACTTAACTTTTCAGGGTCTGTTACTGCATATGACTGTCACGACACATATCCATGATAATGGTGTACCTATACAGATGCTTACAGACCATAAATTTTTTTATACTTAGAATCCTCTTTTTGAAAACATCTTTTTTCAAAATGTGGTGACCAGATGCTAACATTTGTTACATGACATCAGAGTACTGAGGAGTGTGCTCCAGGATAGGGAGCTGAATTTTGAATGAAAAAAAGGGGGGAGAGAGAAAAAGATTTTTAAAAAACAAGCACACAAATGTTTTCTTGGCCATTTTGATTGGCCATCCAAAGAGTCCATAGGACATTCCTGTTTAACATTATTTCTAGTGAAATAAGATTCTTGCTCTAGCAATGTATTCTTTTTTTTTTTTCCTAGCAATGTATTCTTAAGAATGTGTTCCCTCAAAACAGCAAACATGCTCTAATGGCCTAAGGCTAACTCTTTTTCCATTTGATATCAGGGATGTTAAAAACACTGGTCTCAACTTAAAAAGCAATTTCTTAGTAGTGTTACTTTTGGTCACCTTTTCTTCACTACTAACTTCTTGTTGATAGCTTTTTGTTTTGTAAGATTGAAATAGGACGGTGCTGTTCTCAACCAGATTATCCCTCTGCAGAATTAGTCTGCAGCTGATTGATAAAAGACAAATTCTACAATTTGTCATTTTCATCCTTTAGTTACATATAAGCTATTTAACAGTAATATGGTTAAAAAAGAAGTCTCTTGGGGAAGACTTTGGTTTCAACATATATTTGTGAATTACGGGTTAGGTGTTAACCATTATTTTATACATAAGTGATTTGTATATGGTTACAAATAAAAATGGCACTGGAACCCAGGCCTTGTGACCTTTTAATTAGTGTTTCTGCTCAATGTATAAAACCCTTGCTTATACCGTGAGTGACACAACCAGTGATGTTGAAATCCCTTCTTGACAGGAAAGCAACTTTGTCTCAATTTTATAATTGATTGACACACCTTTTAGCAAATGTTCAATAGAACATTGTTTGCAAGGCTATTCTGTGTAGGATTTAGAAGGATCTTAGTAGTTTTTTTGTATCTTTATGCCTATAGTCTGAAAAGGTCAGAGAACCCAAATTATTTTAAATACTTACACAATTCAAATGCTAAGTGTCCTTGGCATTTTCAGAAGGATAAAAGACTAAGTTAGCAAATAACTTATTTAATTTGGGTTTAGGATTAAATTTAAATTAACTTTTGAAGGTCTTCTGTAGTTGCAATGTTTCTTCTGTTGTGTACCTGCATCTTACAGAGAATCTGATGAAAGCTTTTGACTCATTCCCCAGAAAAATGTATGTGTTCGTGTTGTTATAATTTCAAGGGTGTTATGACACTTCTGAAGATCTTCCACACACCCAGGATAAGAACACTTGTGACAGAGTCCCAGGAACACTTCTACAAAAGGAGCTCAGCTTTTTCCACAAGGCATCTTGCTTAAGTATTTGTTAGAGGGAGACGAGCATTATTATGTCATTCCTAAAATAGAGCTAAGGAAATAATATCAATCTATCATCTGAAAAGTATGTGACTATGAAGGAGTACCTCGGGACTGAGACAGAGTTGACATTTCTGCAGTTTAAGTTTCTCCATGGTAACACAAAAATAGTTACGTAACTAAATTTGATTTCTGAGTCAAATTAATCAAATGGGCTACTGTATTTAAAATCTTTGACTTGAAGAGTGGTGCATATATGTTGCAGCTGTTGTTGCTAGGAAGACTATAACGAGAATTCAACGAAAAATATAGAAATACAGGTTCCAGATGTTTCAAATTGCCAACATTGCAGCTGTTGGCAACATACACCTAAATGTAGCAAGAGTTCTTTATCTCCTGATGACCAGGTTAACAGGTGGTTGGAAAAGGGCATTTAACCATTAGGAATCTATTTAAAATATAATCAGTTTGCTACTCACTGCTCATTAAACTAGGAACCAGTGCTTTGCCTGATGTCATTTTTGTCAATGTGTACTGACATAAGGAAAATATATAGAACATGACAAATGAGTTGTAAACTAAAATTATTTAATTGAATTTGTTTTAATGGTCATAAGTTGGAAATATAAAAAGTTTGAAGTTCTATATCAGTCCACTAAATTTTAAAAGAAAATTTGTCTTTGAAATCCAAAAGTGTGGTAAGCAGAATGTAGACATCCCTAGTCTGCTTACATTTGAACTGTTGTAATCATTTTATGTTGTGTGCTTCTTAGGTGTTTTACTTTATGTCTGTCCTCTCATCAGATCTTGCCCGCATCTTAACTTGAACACCTTATCATTACAACTTTACTTTAAGAGAATAGTCATTGCAAATATGATAAAGCAAGAAAGTATTAGGCAAAATGATTCCTAGAAAATGTGACTAGCAATCATAAGATAATTGATAAGCTATTTTTAGAACCATCAAGATGGTTAAATATATGCAAACCGGGTTTTTTTGTTGTTGTTTTTTTTTTTAAGATTTTATTTATTTATTTGACAGAGAGAAACACAGCCAGAGAGGGAACACAAGCAAGGGGAGTGAGAGAGGGAGAAGCAGGCTTCCCGCAGAGCAGGCAGCCCGATGTGGGGCTCGATCCCCGGTCTCCGGGATCATGACCTGAGCCGAAGGCAGTTGCCCAACCAACTGAGCCACCCAGGTGCCCCTTTGTTGTTTTTTGTTTTTAATTTAATGAAGAAATAAAAATAGTGTTCACAGAAGCTGCCAAGTCTTGGAGTACCAGATAAGCAATAGGTTTCGTGCCCTTTCCCCGACTCTGGGCCATTATATAACCCATATCTATTCCGCCAGCTGCAGTTCCTTGCTTCTTTAACCTTATGGATTAACCATGGTCTAAGACACGGGGAGAGTAAGAGACAGATATTGTTGCATACCATTCCCCCCACTTTGAGACATATATTCTCAGTAACCATTCCTACTCTGGACAGTCACCTCTCCAATGGAATCAACCTTTTAGAGTCTCACCTCCAAAGCAATTAAAGCTGCTTGAAACCACCATATATTAGTCAGGAATATTGGGGGTGGGGGAGAAAACTATTCCTTAATTCTGGGGTAACTAGTAAATAGCGATGGCTCTACATCAAGGCACAGTCTGGTCAGAGTCTCCATGTCCTTATGGCTTTCTTTGTGTAGAGAAGATACCATGGGTTGATGTTTTTCTCTCAGCTTATACATTAGTTAGGATCTGTGTGGTTGGATGTATGTGGAGACCCTATAGTTGTTTTAATAAGAGAGAAGATTCTCCTATAAATCCACAATCTGTTATGTCTTCCCTCATCTAGAAAGTCACCTGAGAACAGACTTTCTGCTTTCCTATTCTGCTGTCCCTAGAGTGTTCTGGTCCACATGGTCCAAGCTGGTTTACAGTTTATGTCCATGACTATATAAGGAAGGAAGGGGGAGAAGCTATAAGGAAGAGGGTAGGAAGAGGATATGACCCTTCCCTGTAAGGGAAAATGTGTACATCACTTCCAGTCACATGACACTAGCCAGCTCTTAACCACATAGCCACACCTAACTGCAAGAGTACCTAGGAGAGGTAGTCTTTACTCTAGGTCAACTTCTATAAAGTTACACTTTACAGATTCCTTCTTGTGGAATGCTAAGGAAAGAGACTGTGTAAATAGCAATCTCTACTACATCAGTCAGGCTAGGTTTTGTGACATGGCAACCAAAATGATTACCAGGACACCCAAGACCCACATCTTACCAGTTTGGAAACCCCAGTGGAGAAAGGCATTATTTTCTGATTATCTGGCAGATAATTCCTGGAGGACCTGGACTCTGGGTAGCCACTTGTAGATGGTCACTTGAAATCAATGAAGTTGGAGGATGGGAATGTTGAGGGAGACCATTAAGGAAATAATCTCAATAAAGAGTTACAGTTCCTACAGAGACAGCAAGATTTCCAATCATGGGAATGTTCAAGTTATGGAATGTATTTTGTTTGGATCAGATCTTAGGATAGGAGGGGAGGTTTGGAATGGGAACAAGCTGGTAATGTTGGTTAGCATCAGATCTTGGAAACTTTATATTCTGTGCCAAGGAGGTGACTATTTCTGCATACAGTGTGAATTCACTGAGAATTTTTAAGTAGGGACTTGATATGGTTGAATTTGTTTTCTTGAGATTCATCTTCTGAATATATTGACAGCCCAAGACCATGGGGGCAAGAACAGTTAAAGGAACACTGCTGTAGTCCAGTGAGATGGTGCAGTCCTCAGCAGGGACGGTAGTTGTGGGCTTAATGAGGATGGAGTAGACATGAGAGGTTGAAGAGATTGAGCTGGACCTATAATTGTATCTTTGGTGATGAGAGAGCTGTAGGATGTATGAGGAAGGAAAGACTATAGGCTATTTCCCAAGATTCTTGCTTGGATATTGTGTTCATGTGTAAGCCAAACTTCTGTACCAAAGAGGTCCTAAGATAAAAGATGGAAACTTTTTCTCTCCACTGAGTCCAGAACTGAGCGGTCACGTGCTGGCAGGGTGGGTGTGCCCAGTAAGATTCTTCATGAGCCCAGGTTCCTGTATCATTTTCCCCCCAACTCCTAGTGTGTCATTCTCATCCCCATAGGCAAAGGACACACACCAGAATTATATCTATGTTGTAGCCTACAGGAAAGGAGAAAGAGAGGAAATGCAAAAAAAAAAAATCATTTTTTAACGGAATTTTACATAATTTTGCCAATTTTCCACTGGGGAGAATTTAATCATACCACCATATCTAGCTGCAAGGTAGATTGGGAAATAGTCACTAGAGAGGTAACTCTGTGCCCAGCTAGAACTCAGTGTTCTGTTCTATTACTAAATAGACTAATAAACTAATATATTTTAATATAGATATGTCCAGGCTTCCTGTATCCGAATGCAGACAATTCACAACGCCATGCAGACTTTATTGCCTTGATGGTCATTTCAAATCTCCCTAATCCTCCTCCCACAATAAATTCACACCCAAAAGTTAGATTTCATGTAATCCCAAATAATGATTTTTCACAAACAAATGTGCCCCTGAGATGCCTTTAACTAACACACACACACACACACACACACACACACACACACACACACACACACACAGACTTGTCACACCCTTGTCATTCACTTCTGTGTCACCCAAGACAAGTATTCCTAGAAATGGCAGAAATTAAGCCTTCATAGTGTCAGAGTTCTCTCCCTGAAGGCCTAAGCTCTTTTCCACTCCCCTCTTTTCTGGGAACCTACTGCTGAGCACCTTCACTCTTCCCACACCCAATGGCTCTCACTGTCACTAAGAGGAGGAGGAAGAGAATGAAGAGGGGCAATTAGCTGACTGTCACGGTTGACTAAATGGAGAGTGTTGTCAATGCATTTGAGAATCTTAGGTGTCAGATCACATTTGGAGACACTCGTAGATGCATGTTGTGTCCTATGTCACAACAACCTCTGATTTCAGTTGTAGCTGTGGCGGACGCCTCCAGACCATGATAACAGTCCACTTAACTTTGCTTTTCTGGCTCGAGGCTTTCTCTGAAAGATCATTCTCTTGGGCAATGCTTTTGCAACAGCAGAGGAGTTCAAGGAGAAGTTAATGCCCCAAGGGCAGTCCTTAAGCAACAGAGGATGGGAATTGGTAGATCTATGCTGCAGGATCCCAACTTTAAGAAAGGGACAGCTCTGAAATACGTTCTGTATGGATCTTCAGATGGTCCCTTGCTGGATTGTACCCCAGTCTCCCACCACAGTAATAAATTCAGTAACACCTCTTACCTGAGTAACTTTTAGGGCCTGACCAACCAGGTCACATCACAGAAAGGATTTTGCCCTTAGAATGTCATTGGTGGTATTTTGCAAAGAAGTTTCATTCTGAAGATTTGCCTGGGGGCAAAAGCCTAGAAAGAATGAATTACAATAAGTGAGTTGAAACTTTAATTAGCTATCTGCCAAATATGGGTTTACCCGGCCTCGGAAGGGCACAGAGGAGTTCAAGTCTCCTAATCCTTCCTATAACATGACAACAAAAACTTTATGTCTTATAAAAATTGTACTGCCAACAATGTTCAGCCTGAATTTAATTAGGCCATTAGAACAAACTTCCAGTTTACATGAGAGCCTGGACAGAGGGATGAAGTAAAACCACTCTGAAGAAGCAATCAGCCAGATCCGTAATGTGGGCTATCCAGCAGGACAACTAACTGGATGTCAGCAGATCTCTTATCTTCCCTCACATGGTAAGATGTGAAGAAGGGGAAGGGCAGGGGTTGGCTACTCTATGGAAGGGAAGAGACAGTACCTAGGAAAGGAGGGGATACCTCAGGTTGTGTTTTTTGTTGCTTTGAGTCTTTAACACTTCATGAGGCTCAGGCCAAAATCCATTAAGAGAATAATGAGGAGCCTGGACCGAGAAGTTCAGAAGGGAAGAGATGGACCAAAGCTCAAGGGTCAAGATGATACTGGAACAGGGACATGACCCTTCTTCTAAACCTGAAGGGAGAAAGGCTCATTGAGATAGAGATGAATTTCTTAAATTTTTCTTTGAATTAGGATGCAAGGTTTTCTGCTGAAAGAAAGGGAGTGGCTTGGAGGAGAGAGTATACTTATTCACTGGTAAGCTTCATGACTTAAACTTTACAGGTTCCTTCTTGTAGGGATAGGGTCTACTTCCCCTTTATATTTCTCATAACACCAACCAAAGGCTTTGAACAGTTTTTTTTAAAAAAATTAAGACTGTAGGTGTTACTGTAAAATAGGACTGGGACTATCCTAGATTTTAACAATGTAAGGTATATTTCTAAGATTTCTATTTTAAGAATAATCCTTAAATAGTTTGAATTTCTGTATATTGTTCTTGCTCACTAGGTGATTCTTCATTTTTTGTCAAGTAGAATCATAGAATACGAGAGCCCACTTTTCTGATTTAAACCTAAAGAACTTTAGGGACACCTAGGTGGCTCAGTTGGTTAAGTGTCTGCCTTCAGCTCAGGTTCCCTCCTCAGTGAGGAGTCTGCTTTTCCCTCTATTGCTACTCCTGCCCCCTGCTAATTCTCAATCTCTCTCTGATAAATAAATAAATAAATAAATAAATAAATAAATAAATAAATAAATAAAAATGATCTTTAAAAAATAAAAATAAAACAGTATTTAGTGTTATATTATGCTTTTATTTTTAATATTATTTTTGGTCTTTATACTGTTTATATTATTAGTATTTTATTTTAACTATTACAGTTCAGATATACATCAGTAATCTCAAATCAGAGCATTGCGTTAACTTAATAAATTTCAGGTTTCTTATATTAAAATTCAGTTATGATATTAAATATGTTAAATAATGATAAAGTATACTTTATCAAATACTACCTCTGTGTACTCACTGGATACCATTTGAATATAAGTGTGAGAAATAATAAAACAGTCCAAATTTGAATCAATTTTCACAGTCTCAAGTTTCAGACTTAAAGGCATGATTATGTCACTTTTTTTTTTTTATTGTTACTAAAATTTTTTTTTCCAGTGTTTCAAGATTCATTCCCCATTCCCCACACCCAGTGCTCCACGCTTTAGGTGTCCCCAGTACCCACCACCAGGCTCTCCCATCCCTCCACCCCCCTCCCTCCAAGTCCCTTAGTTTGTTTCTGTGTCCAAAGTCTCTCATGTTTCGTTTCTCTCCCCGAATTACCGTACTTCCCATTTCCTTTCCTTCTCCCATTGTCCTCCAGTTTGCCCCTCATGCACCGCAAGTAAGTGAAACCATGCGATACTTGACTTTCTCTTCTTGGCTTATTTCACTCAGCATAATCTCTTCCAGTCCAGTCCATGTTGCTACAAAAGTTGGATATTCATCCTTTCTGACGGAGGCATAGTATTCCATTGTATATATGTACCACATCTTC
>PITA01034652.1:0-11364 GCA_004023965.1 Spilogale gracilis | reverse complement strand
TATTTGACAGCGAGAAACACAGCGAGAGAGGGAACACAAGCAGGGGGAGTGAGAGAGGGAGAAGCAGGCTTCCTGCCGAGCAGGGAGCCCGATGTGGGACTCGATCCCGGGTCTCCAGGATCATGACCTGAGCCGAAGGCAGTTGCTTAACCAACAGAGCCACCCAGGCATCCCGCCAGGGTTATTTCTAAAGTCAAAATTTTTCATGGCTAGAACATGCTAGAACTGGAATCAGTGGATGATTGATTACTGTAATTTTTTTTTCTGGAAATATAAATGAGATAATTCCAGTCTTCAACATGCAATAAAGTCTTTGTAGATAGAGGAATATTTATAAAGGCTTTAAGTTAAAATAAAAATTATGGTATAACTTCTGGAACCTGTAAAGGGAGACTAATCCTGTAATGTCAAGTTGCAGTAGTGACGTCTAACAAAGAATTTGGGGGCTAAGCCTGATAAAATCATAATGGATGGCATCACATATCCACTCATTTTTCTTTGGTAAATCTAGACTTCCCGTTTACTGCTATTGCAGGGTTAGCTAGAGATTAAGTTTGTCAAGAATTATGTTATGACATCTTAGTTTTTCTCCCTAGTTTTCTCTCTAGCATTGTCACTTTCTGCTAACCAATCTATTTTCTCCCAACACTTAAAATTGTTTTAGCTATTAGGGATTGAGGGGAAGATATGCTATCTGTATAACTGAGATATATTGCTAATGTAGTTTCAGTCATCTTATATTAGGTCCAGCCTAAAGCAGTTAGTAATCTAAAAACTCCATCATTTCCATACAAAATTCAGAAGTCCTTACTCCAAGTCCTGGGTTCAGGATCTGTTTCTCCCCCACCTTTTCGCCAACAATGTATACCTCCTTATTTCCTGCTTATTTAAAGCAACTCACTTGAGATTATTATTGGTTGACCCCTTAACTGGGTGTATTTACTGCTGAAATAAAGAATGTTAATCTGGACAGTCCCCTGTATTGTGGTATTGCTAAAGCCAGGTGTGCAGATCACAGTCCTCTAGTGTAAACTCAGAAAGAACTGATGGGCTTGTCCCTGACTCTGTAGGTGTCCTTTCCGGAGTGCTCTAGTCGCTTTGGAGACCACCAGGCATTTGCCTTCAAGGGAATTGGATCCTGACTATCCATCCATGCCTTCAGGAGGAGGATTATGTGGATTAAAAGAAATCCATGCATAATCCAGAAGATTTATTTAAACTGCAGTTTAACCACATTCCTGACTGTAGTATTTTCTTGCAGTTCTAATAATTAATTTATAATATTTACTGATTTCGTATCTATGTCCCTCTATTTAGAGGTATTGGCAGTTACGAAGTGAGGAAAGAGTAGGAGGAGTCAGAGGAGCTAGATAATGAACAGGCATTGCCCTACATAATTTGGTGTTGACTGGGTGGTTTAATCACAGTGCTTACTAGACCCTGAAGACCTGAATTCCATGAATTCCTTACCTGCTGAGCCACTGGAAGAAATTTGAGGTGACTGTCAGTTAAGAGGTCAAACTCCATTTTGAGATATTTATGCTCTACTAGTTTAAATGATCGAGCTTTCATGATTTAATAGTATTTCAGATCATCAGAATTATAAATTTAATGCAATGTGAAGTTTTCCTTAATGTTTGTTTACTAATTTAGCCTATTGACAATTTTCATAGGAATTAAACTGAAAACCTGTAATTTGAAATAAGAGATGGCTCAGTTTTTGTAGCCAGGCCACCCACTACTACCACTAGGTTACTTACATGTAGTTACACAGTAAATTCTGTTGAGTAGTTGAAATATGGTCATTTAAAGTTGTGTATTTTTTTTTTGGTGCAAATGTGCCTTTTTTTTTTTTTTTTAAGATTTTATTTATTTGAGGGGCGCCTGGGTGGCTCAGTTGGTTAAGTGACTGCCTTCGGCTCGGGTCATGATCCCGGGACCCGGGATGAGTCCCACATCGGGCTCCTTGCTGGGTGGGAGGCCTGCTTCTCCCTCTCTCACTCCCCTGCTTGTGTTCTCTCTCTGGCTGTATTTCTCTCTGTTAAATAAATAAAATCTTTAAAAAAAAAAGGTTTTATTTATTTGACGGAGCACAAGCAGGGGAGTGGCAGAGGGAAAGGGAAAAGATTTTATTTATAAAGATTTTATTTATTTGACAGAGAGAAACACAGCTAGAGAGGGAACACAAGCAGGGGGAGTGAGAGAGGGAGAAGCAGGCTTCCTGCTGAGCAGGGAGCCCGATATGGGGCTCGATCCTGGGTCTCCGGAATCATGACCCGAGCCGAAGGCAGTTGCTCAACCAACTGAGCCACCCAGGTGCCTAAAATTGTGTATTCTTGAACTACTGATTTATTGTAGGTCTTGTATTTAGAAACTATTAAAATCAGTGTTCTTCATTAGACTTTAGAAATCATTGAAAATTGCTGTTGTTAGGTTGTCAGAACAAAAATTAAAATTTGTTAGCTAAAACTTACCTCTGCAGAGGTGCCTGGGTGGCTCAGTTAAGTATTTCACTGATGGTTTTGGCTGGGGTCATGATCTCAGGGTCCTGAGACCAAGCCTCACATTGGACTCTGCACCAAGTGAACTCAGCTTAAAACTTTCTCTTCTCCCTCTGCTTCCCTTCCATGGGTCCGTGTGCCTGCTAGCTTTCTCCCTCTCAAACAAACAAATAAATAAATATATCTTTAAATCTTTTAAAAAATTATTCTTTTTAATTTTTTTTGAAGATTTTATTTATTTTATAATAAAATTAAAAAGAATAATTTTTAAAGATTTAAAGATATATTTATTTTCCAGAGACACAGCGAGAAAGGGAACATAAGCAGGGGAAGTGGGAGAGGGAGAAGCAGGCTTCTCACTGAGTAGGGAGCCTGGTGCGGGGCTCTATCCCAGGATCCATGGGATCATGACCTCAGTTGAAATCTGGAGTTGGATGCTTAAACTGACTGAGAGCCACTCAGGCGCTCCTATAATGGCAAAAATTTTAAGGTAACTTAAATGTTCTTTAGTAGGGGGTTGACTTTATTTTTTTTATTTTTATTTTTTTTAAAGATTTTTTATTTATTTGACAGAGAGAAACACAGCGAGAGAGGGAACACAAGCGGGGGAGTGAGAGAGGGAGAAGCAGGCCTCCCGCCGAGCAGGGAGCCCGATGTGGGACTCGATCCTGGGTCTCCAGGATCATGATCTGAGCCAAAGGCAGTCGCTCAACCAACTGAGCCACCCAGGCGCCCCGGGGGTTGACTTTAAAAAGTAGTACAGGGGTGCCTGGGTGGTTCAGTTGGTTAAGCGACTGCCTTTGGCTTGGGTCATGATCCTGGTGACCCGGGATCGAGCCCCACATCGGGCTTCCTGCTTGGCAGGCAGCCTGCTTCTCCCTCTCTCACTCCCCCTGCTTGTGTTCCCTCTCTGGCTGTGTTTCTCTCTGTCAAATAAATAAAATCTTAATAAAAAAAAAAGTAGTACACCCATGTGATTGAATGCTCTGTAGCCATAAAACAGAAGATGAAGTTTTTTTCTCTACCCCCAACATGGAGCTCCCACTTAGGATCCTAAGACCAAGAATCACATGCCCTCCTGGCTGAGCCAGCAGGGCACTCCTGAGGAGAGTTTTTATGTACTGATGTGGAATGATTTTACTACATAAATGGGCAAAGTAAAACAACAACAACAACAAAAAAAGATGTGGTCATGGTATGTATAGAATCCTACTATTGCTAGTTTTTATTATTTTATTATTTATTTTTATTTTTATTTTTTATTTTTTTTTAAGATTTTATTTATTCGACAGAGAGAAACACAGCCAGAGAGGGAACACAAATAGTGGGAGTGAGAGAGGGAGAAGCAGGCTTCCCGCCAAGCACGCAGCACATTGCGGGGCTCTATCCTGGAAGTCCAGGATCATGACCTGAGCTGAAGGTAGAGGCTTAACCACTGAGCCACCCAGGCACCCCTATTTATTTTTATTTATTTATATATATATTTTTAAAGATTTTATTTATTTATTTATTTATTTGACAGAGAGGGAGATCACAAGTAGGCAGAGAGGTAGGCCAAGAGAGGAGGAAGCAGGCTCCTTGCTGAGCAGAGAGCCTGATGCCGGCCTCGATCCCAGGACCCTGAGATCATGACCTGAGCCGAAGGCAGAGGCTTAACCCACAGAGCTGCCCAGGCGCCCTACTTTTAAAATATATGTATTTTTTATTTGACACACAGAGAGAGAAAGCACACACATGCGGGGGGGGGGGGCAGTGGGCAGAGGGAGAGGGAGAAGCATGCTCCCAGTGGAGCAAGGAGCCAAGTGTAGGGCCCATCCCAGGACTCTGGGATCATGACCTGATTTGAAGGCAGATGCTTAACCAACTGAGCCACCCAGGTGCCCCCCATTACTAGTTTTTAAAAAAGAAGGCAGTAGACTGCATGTATATATTTGCTTGGTTATAGACACAGTATTTTTGAAAGGTTACAACAAACTTGTATATATTGGTTGCCTCTGGGGAGAGGAACTTGGGTTGCTGAGGGACGTGAGTGGTAGGGATGCTTTATTGTATATCCTTGTTGGTTTTGAATTTTCTTTTGTGCTTCCCCCCCTTTGTACTTTTTAAAAAATTCTACTTGACACACAACCTTATGTGCTTTCGAATTTTGAATAACATATTCACCACAAGAGGAGAATGCATGTGTTTAAAAAGTAGAGAAATTCAACTAGTTTGAAGATTAAAAAGATAACCTTCTATAAGGTATTACAGAATTAAACAAAATGGACACTATAATGTTTAGTTTAAGTATCATTAAGACTTTAAAATATTGTATTATTCTCTTTTCTACTTGGCTAGTATTATACCTGTACTGCAGTTACTGTGTAGGTGGATAAGTAAAGGTCAGTAGTCACGTGCATTTCATTATGGATTGAAAACTACACCTTCTCCACCACCTCCAACCTACTAGAAGTTTTTACATTGTAGAAATACCTCTGTGCTTAGCATCAAAAACAAACAAAAACAAACAAAAAAATGGGTTATTGTAGCTTTAACATTTACCAGTCACTCTGATTTTGAGAAAGGAACACTAACTGTAAAGTAATATTTGTTGAGCACCTGCTTTAGGTACAACCTGTGTTAAGAATATTAATAATGGGGCGCCTGGGTGGCTCAGTGGGTTAATAAGCCTCTGCCTTTAGCCCAGTTCATGATCTCAGGGTCCTGGGATGGAGCCCTGCATCGGGCTCTCTGCTCAGCAGGGAGCCTGCTTCCTCCTCTCTCTCTGCCTGCCTCTCTGCCTACTTGTGATCTCTCTCTCTGTCAAATAAAGAAATAAAATCTTAAAAAAAAATACTAATAATGATAGGGCACCTGGGTGGCTCAGTGGGTTAAAGCCTCTGCCTTCAGCTCAGGTCATGATCTCAGGGTCCTGGGATCAAGGCTTGCATCAGGCTCTCTGCTCAGCAGGGAGCCTGTTTGCTCTCTCTGCCTACCTCTCTGCCTGCTTGTGATCTCTCTCTCTCTGTCAAATAAAGAAATAAAATCTTAAAAAAAAGAATATTAATAATGATAGCCAAAATCACACGTGCGTGCGCGCGCGCACACACACACATGCACACACACGAGTCTACACACTTTCCTGAACAGTGCTGCTTTGACATTTTTTTTTTTTAAGATTTTATTTATTTATTTGACAGAGAGAAACACAGTGAGAGAGGGAACACAAAGCAGGGGGAGTGAGAGAGGGAGAAGCAGGCCTCCCGCCAAGCAGGGAGCCCGATGTGGGGCTTGATCCCGGGTCTCAGGATCATGACCTGAGCTGAAGGCAGTCGCTTAACCAACTGAGCCACCCAGGTGCCCGACATTTTTTTTTTTTTAAGATTTTATTTATTTGACAGAGAGAAACACAGCCAGAGAGGGAACACAAGCAGGGGGAGTGAGAGAGGGAGAAGCAGGCTTCCAGCTGAGCAGGGAGCCCGATGCGGGACTCGATCCCAGGTCTCCGGGATCATGACCCAAGCCGAAGGCAGTCGCTTAACCAACTGAGCCACCCAGGCGCCCTGCTTTGACAATTTTATAAATTTGTGACTAAGGACCAATGATGAAGAAGTGCTTGTAAAATTTTCAGGTGACACAACTGGGAATAATAGCTGAGATTACTTCTGCATGTTGAATAATGGGATCTAAGTTCTAAAAGTGTTCAAAAGACCAGACTCAACTACAAAATGAAATTTAACACTAAAAGATTATTTATATGAGAGAGGGAGCACCGGCAAGAACATCACTGCACACATGAGTGAGGGGAGGGGCAGAGGGAGCTAAAGAAGCAGACACCCCACAGAGCAGGGAGCCCAGTCCCAGGACCCTGAGATCATGACCTGAACTGAAGGCAGAGGCTTTAACCCACTGAGCCACCCAGGCGCTCATAATTGTATTTATTTTTTTAAAAGTTTTTTAAAAAATTTATTTATTTGACAGAAACACAGCAAGAGAGCGAACACAAGCAGGGGGAGTGAGAGGAAGAAGCAGTTCTCCCGCTGAGCAGGAGGGAGCTCCCCCATCCCCTATGTGGGGCTTGATCCTGGAACTCTGGGATCATGACCTGAGCCACTCAGGCACCCCTGAAAGATTTTATTTTTATGTAATCTGTACACCCAGGATGGGGTTTGAACTCATAACACCAAGACCAAGAGTTGCGTGCTGCACCAACTGAGCTGGCCAGGCAACCCTCTCTGTCAAAAAATTTTTTTTTTCTTAAGATTTCTTTCATCTATCTATCTGTCTATCTATCTATCTATCTATCTATCTATCTATCTATCTATCTAAATGGTTTCTTTCTTTCTTTTTTTTTTTTAAGATTTTATTTATTTGACAGAAACACAGCCAGAGAAGGAACATAAGCAGCGGTAGTGAGAGAGGGAGAAGCAGGCTTCCCACCGAGCAGGTAGCCCGATGTGGGGCTCGGTCCCAATACTCCGAGATCATGACCTGAGCTGAAGGCAGAGGCTTAACCACTGAACCACCCAGGCACCCGAAGATTTTATTTATTTTTGAGAGAGAGAAAGAGGGAGAGCACGAGCAGGGGGGAGGGCAGAGGGAGCAGCAGAATCTCTGCTGAGCAGGTAGCCCAACTCAGTGACTAGATGCCAGGACCTCTGGGATCACGACCTGAGCTGAAGGCAGATGCTTAACCAACTGAGCCACCCAGGCACCTTCTCTGCCCCATATTTTAATTGGATTGTTTGTTTTTTGGTGTTGAGTTGTAGAAGGTCTTTATATACTTTGGTTTTTAAAAATTTTTCTTTATTTATTTTTTTACATAAGGTCTGTGCCCAGTGTGGGGCTTGAACTCATGACCCAAGATCAGGAGTCACATGCTCCACTGACTGAGCCAGCCCGGTGCCCCATGTTCTTTTTATATTTTGGAAATTAACCACTTATCAGATATATCATTTGCAGGTATCTTTCCCACTCATTATGTTGCCTTTGTTTAGTTAATGGTTTCCTTTGCCGTGCCGGAGCTTTAGTTTGAGGTAGTTCCCTTGTTTATTTTGGTTTTGTCTCCCTTACCTGGGGGGACAGATCCAGAAAAATACTTCCAAAGTTGATGTTCAAGAGATTACTGCTTATGTTTAGTTTTATGGTTTCAGGTCTCAAATTTACATCTTTAATCCATTTTAAATTTGTTTTTGGCTATGGTGTAAGAAAGTGGCCGGTTTCATTTTTTGCGTGTAGCTATACAGTTTTTGAAGAGACTGTCTTTCTCCTATTGTAAATTTTTGTGGTGTCATACATTAATTGACCATGTAAGTGTGGGTTTACTTGTGGGCTTGCTGGTCTATCCCTTGATTTGTAGGTCTGTTTTTGTGCCACTACCATTTTGTTTTGCTTACTATAGCTTTGAAGTATAGTTTGATGTTTGGGATTTTGATACCTCCAGCTTTATTTCTCAAGATTGTCTTGACTATTGAGGTTCTTTTGTGGTTCTGTACAAATGTTAGGATTAGTTGTTCATGTTCTGCAAAAAATACTGTTGGTATTCTGATAGGGATCACATTGACTCTGTAGATTGCAGTAAGTAGTATGGGTAGTATGGACATTTTAACAGTATTCTTCTGTTCTGTGAGCAGGTGTATCTTTCCATTTATTTATGTCATCTGATTTCTTTTTCAATGTCTTACAGTTTTGAGAGTATAGGTGTTGCATCTCTTTGGTTAAATTTATTCCTAGTTATTTAATTTTTTTGATGTACTTGTAAATGCAGTTGTTAATTTTCCTTTCTGCTGGTGTTTTTAAGATTTTATTTATTTGTCAGAGAGCGCACAAGCAGGGGAAGCAGCAGGCAGAGGGAGAAGCAGGCGCCCCACTGAGAAAGGAGCCCAATGATGTGATGCGGGGGCCACAACCCTACGCGAAAGGCAGGTGCTTAACCAAGTGAGCCTCCCGGGCTCCGTCCTTTCTGCTGTTTTGTTGCTGGTGTATAGAAATGCAACAGATTTTCATATCTTGATTTTGTATCTTGCAGCTTCACTGAATTTATTAGTTCCAGTAGTTTTGGTTTTTTTTTTTTAAGTTTTTATTTATTTATTTGACAGAGAGAAACACAGCGAGAGAGGGAACACAAGCAAGGGGAATGAGAGAGGGAGAAGCAGGCTTCCTGCCGAGCAGGGAACCGGATGCGTGGCTCAATCCCGGATCTCCGGGATCATGACCTGAGCTGAAGGCAGTCGCTTAACCAACTGAGCCACCCAGGCGCCCTCCAGTAGTTTTTTTGATGGAATCTTCAGTGTTTTCTATATGTCCTATTGTGTTGTCTGCAAATAGTGACAGTTTTACGTCTTCCTTACCAATTTGGATGCCTTTTATTTCTTTTTGTTGTCTGATTGCTGTGACTTCCTGTACTATGATGAATAAAGGGGTGAGAGTTTTTTCTCAATCTTTGGGGAAACAGCTTTGTTGATTTCATTTATATATGTATATACATATATATATTATAATTAACATACCGTACAATTTATCCATTGAAAATGTATAATTCAGTAGTTTTTTGTATATTCCTATACCAATTAAAAAAATCAATTTTTGAACATATATATATATATATTTTAAAGATTTTATTTATTTGACAGCGAGAAACACAGTGAGAGAGGGAACACAAGCAGGGGGAGTGAGAGAGGGAGAAGCAGGCTTCCCGCAGAGCAGGGAGCCCGATGTGGGACTCCATGCCTGGTCTCCGGGATTATGCCCTGAGCCGAAGGCAGTCGCTTAACCAACTGAGCCACCCAGGCGTCCCTGAACATTTTTTATCCCTACAAAATATTAACCTTTTAGCTATCATTGTTCACTCCTATCTGTGTCCCCAACCCTAAGCAATGACTGATCTATTTTATGTCTGTATAGATTTTCCTATTCTGGACATTTCATATAAATGGAACCATATAAAACAAAGTCTTTTGTGATTGGCTTCTTTTACTTAGCATAATATTTTTAAGGTTCATCTATATTATAGCACATATCCTTACTTTCTTTTTTGCTGAATACTGTTTTCTTTTTAGATTCCATTAGGAAGTGTGTTTTGCTGGGTATTAGGGTTGTTAATCAGGAGATTGTCTATGACGTAGGGTTTCCTCCTGAATATCATCTGGTTAATATTTTTGCTACATATTCATTAAACTGCATATTCGCTACATATTTATTTATTTATTATGTATGTATGTATGTATGTATTTATTTATTTTTTAAAAGATTTTATTTATTTGACAGAGAGAAACACAGCCAGAGAGGGAACACAAGCAGGGGGAGTGAGAGAGGGAGAAGCAGGCTTCCTGCGGGGCAGGGCCGACGTGGGACTCGATCCTGGGTCTCCGGGATCATAACCTGAGCGGAAGGCAGTCTCTTAACCAACTGAGCCACCCAGGCGCCCCGAACATATTTATTAAACTCAAAGTATTGGCAGAGAGAGGGAAATGGTGTAAATTTTAGAGTGAGTTTAGCTGTTAGTATCATTGGCAAGAATTTTAAAAGGAGTATGAAATTACGGGATAAATTAAGCGAAAATTGGAAATTAGTCCTAGATTTTACTTTTTATGGTTTTTCTCAAGCCCTATTGTATCTTACATTCATTTGAACTTATACTATGTGTTATATCTACACTTGGACATAAATTAAGGAGATAGCTAATCAGATGTAGAATTGGAGTGTTGGAAGAAGTTTTCATATTCAGAGCTCTTCTGTGCTAAAACCCAGTCCAGACTAGTCTCCCACAGGGTTTCACAGAACACCTTGAGTTTCCTTTAATCTCAGATTTTTTGCCACGTGTATATTTTAAAGAATGATTTCTCAGTTAATCTATGAGGCATGAAAGAACAGTAAACTCTCATGTGTTGTCTTAGAAAAAGGTTGGTTCCTGCTCTGTTTGTTTTTTGGCTCCAATCAGCTTTTTTTTTTTTTTTTTTATTTAGTTTGGGTTTGGATTTGGATTGTTTTCAGTTTCGGGCTGTTAAGAATAAAGTAAGTGTGAAGATTTATTTTTTGTGTGAACAGAAATTTTCCTTTCTCTGATAAATTACCTAAGAGTGCAGTTGCTACCATGTCTGGTATTTACATGTTTAGTTTTATAAGAAGAAACTGCCACAGTTCCTTTATCATATAAGGAGTAACAGGGAAGGCTTATACAAACAGAAGCTAGCTGCAGTATGTAAACAAATCGTAGCTGAGCTTCTGTTCTGGTTGAAGTAAGCTTGAGTTCCACCTGCTTGATCACTCCTAGTGACTGTGCCAGTCTGTGTGCATTCTTCACCCAGACTGGTACTGAGGGCCAGATAGGTGAAATGACATTTTTTTGGGGGGGTGGACAGCAAAGCAAAGCTATTGAGTGATAGTACAAAACTTCCAGATAGGAAGGGGACCTGAGAGGGTTACCTGAAAAAAAAATTTTTTTTAAAGATTTTATTTATCCATTTGACAGAGAGAGAGAGAATCACAAGTAGACAGAGAGGCAGGCAGAGAGGGAGGAGGAAGCAGGCTTCCTGCTCAGCAGAGAGCCTGGTGTGGGCCTTGAGCTGAAGGCAGGGGTTTTAACGCTCTGAGCCACCCAGGCACCTGAGGGTTACCTGAAATTAAAAAATTTTGGAAAAAGGGATGCCTGGCTGGCACGGTCGGGGAACATGCAACTCTTGATCTTGGGGTCATGAGTTCCAGCCCCACGTTGGGTGTAGAGATTCCCTAAGTAAAAACTTGAAAAAAAAAATACTTAGGAGTGATTTTAGGCTTATTGCTGGCAAAACTTACTGGTACTCAGGTTTGTTGATTACTAGTTTTTTGTTGTTTTTATAAATTAGGCTCGTCTTTTTTTTTTTTTTTTTAAGATTTTTAAAAATTT